>SSNR01000013.1:3302444-3376134 GCA_006937965.1 Callopanchax toddi
GGGGGGGGGGGGGGGGGGGGGGGGGGGAGTGTCGATTAAAGTTTAAATGTCAAGAAAAAAGTCAAAATATTTCCAGAATAAAGTCAAAATGTTGAGGAAAAAGTAAGCAATTTCAAGAATATCCCCAAAAAAGTGAACTCCATTGTGCTACTGAACCTGACTGTATTTGTTCTTTTATTTTTATTATTGTAACAGAATTACGGGTGTATTTTAGAGTAAAATATAAAAAGCAAGGTATTTTCTTGAATACAAGGTGCTGTTATTCAGCTACCTCCACTACTGTGCCCACAGCAAAGCGTCCTTACGTAAACTCCACACATGCTTCAAAACCTAAACTGTTTTTATAAGCTTCATGTGTTAGATATGTATGAATGTTTGAGACTCATATTGTGAATTACTGACATTTCATTTATCTTAATAAATCCTCTAAATCTGTTAAAACTTTACAGCATGATTGAGTTTATCCTAAAAGCCCACACATCCAAATCAGGTAACAGTAAATTCAGTACGGCGCATGCGCACTAGGGTGTATTTTTGGGAGGGATGATGCGCATCGTTTTTGAGGTATGCTCGTTTCATAGTGTTTGTTGGAACACCGGCT
Organism: Callopanchax toddi; assembly: GCA_006937965.1. Lineage (NCBI taxonomy): Eukaryota > Metazoa > Chordata > Actinopteri > Cyprinodontiformes > Nothobranchiidae > Callopanchax > Callopanchax toddi. Next base: position 3,303,046 of record SSNR01000013.1, read on the forward strand.
TAACAGGAATCTCCGTAGCACAGTTTGGTAATACAGCCCTCGAGGTTTTAAAGGTCTTCGGGCCAACAGAGCAGAGTTTCAGAGCAATAAGGTCACGTGTTCAACGTGTCGTCATTACGCAAAGGGTGGCGACGTGGAAAACATGATGGAGGAAAGGGGTATGTAGAGTAAACTTAGCTGGCTGAATTGAGCCCCTGTTTCACGCATTTGCTTGTTTTTTCGGTAAACAAGACACACATCCTAGAGAAAACGTGTAATTTGCGTGAAATAGTTGGTCTTTGGCAGTGCTGGGGGCCAGCGGAGCTACGGAAACTGCGCTAAGCTTAAATGACAGGTAAGCCGAGCGGTCAGCTGATGGTAAAACAAGCAGGGAAGGTTAGCTGCTTTCTGAATTAAAAGTCGTTAGCCTCCAGGTAACCGGTGTTTCTGCTGAATCAGAAATTGACCTTAATATGTGTCATTGCTTTCAGGGTTCAGTTAGTTTACTGTGTCCTTCACTTGAACTAGAAACTAGATAACGTCATGTTGACTAATTGTAGACCCAGATATTTGTGTAGTTATTATAATATGAACAAAACCAGCCAGTAAATTAGATGCATATCTAGTATCTGCTAGTATTATTAAAGTACACTGTACATTCTGGTTAATCTGGAATGTGCACCTCTGCTGTGCGCTAGTCTAGTTCATGTAAGGGCTCTTGTTTGTAAAAGGTGTGTCAGGTAAAGAAAAGGAGGCACGTCCTGGTTGATATCACGCAATCCTGTTGTGAATTTTATGAATTAATGTATTTCTCACATAGAGTAAATTCAGACATGAATATATGGGGAGAATAAGGCCACAAGAAATAATGATTAGCGCACCAAAACCCCTCTTACCCTTAAACATCTTAAAAGTTGGTTTCTAGGCTTCTTATGAGGTCTACACAAACCCTGTAAAGTGACTGCAGGCCAATTTGTTGGATTCTTGATGCATTTGTGACTAAGATACATTGTTTTTGCACCAGGGTTTGGTGCATGCCCAGTGAATAAAGAGTGACAAGTGGCAGGCCTGGCTGAAAAAAGCCAGGAAATATGGGAGCCAACACCAGTCAAGTCGGTGACCTGTCTGAAAACATCAACCTGAAGGCGTTGGTGGGCACAGAGTCAATATCTGAAAATGACCCCTTCTGGAATCAGCTCATTTCCTTCACTTTCATCAGTCCTACCAACAGGTAAACAGTCATATTAGTTATTTCAAATCAGTTGCTAAAAAGTAGCAGTTTTGTACAACCAGTAATAGAACTATTATCACATCTTTCAGTTCACATACTCTGCTTTATTCACTTAACGTTTACTACTTCAGAGTTAAAGTTTCTGTGCGACAGTTTGCACAGTGAAAATGAAGTATTTTTGTTTGGTTCTCCAAATAGAGAGAGGCAATAAAAAAGATTTGTGGCTTAATAGAATAGAATTACTTTATTGATCCCACAGTGGGGAAATTCGCTTGTCACAGCAGCATACACACGAGAATAAAAAGCAAGTAAATGACACGCATTAATTTCACATGATGACACAGAGATAAGAGGATGAGATAAAATACAGATGTGGATTTACAAACTGTACGGAAATGTACTGATATGACCATTGCACAGAGACCCTACTGAGTTAGATAAGAATGAAACTAAACAGTGGAGTTATACAGCCTTACAGCCGTGGGGATAAATGATCTGCTGTAACGCTCTGTTTTACGTTGTGGATGTTTCAATCTGCCACAGAAGGAGCTGCTCAGAACCCTCACAGGCAGGTGTAGCAGGTGAGAGGAGTTGTCCAGGATGGAGGTCAGCTTCACCAACATCCTTCTCTCACCCACCTCCTCCACAGAGTCCAGCGGACAGCCAAGAACTGAGCTGGCTCTCCTAACCAGCTTGTTCAGTTTCCTCCGGTCCCGTCAGAGCAGCCTGCTCCCCAGCAGACCACAGCGTAGTGGACAGTAGAGCCAACAACAGAGTAGTAAAAAGTCCTAAGCAGATGGGTGCTCACTCCAAAGGACCGCAGCCTCCTCAGGAGGTGGAGGCGGCTTTGCCCCTTCTTATATAGAGCGTCTGTGTTGTGGGACCAGTTCAGTTTGTTGTTGAAGTGGACACCCAGGTACTTAAAGGTATCCACTACTTCAATTTCTGAGCCCTGAATGTTCACCGGTGTGGGGGGTGATGCTCCTCTCTGAAAGTCAATCACCATCTCCTTTGTCTTACTGGTGTTTAAGCACAGATGGTTGTGCTCACACCAGCTCACAAAGTCGCTGATGACCGACTGATATTCCAGATCGTTCCCTTCAGTGACACAGCCAACAATGGCTGGGTTATCAGAGAACTTCTGGAGATGACAGCTGCTGGCGTTGTAGGTGAAGTCAGAGGTGTAGAGGCTGAAGAGAAACGGTGAGAGAACCGTTCCCTGTGGAGCTCCAGTGCTGCAGACAACCACCTCAGCCCAGGCACGCATTGCCACTCATGTACTGAGGCCTGTTGATGAGGTAGTCCCTGATCCATGCAGTCAGGTCTCCATCCAGTCCTGCTGCTCTCAGCTTCTCCTGCAGTAGAGATGGCTGAATGGTGTTAAAAGCACTAGAGAAGTCAAAAAACATGACCCTCACAGCACTTTAGGTGTCTCCAGATGAGTCAGCGCCCGATGCTGCAGATAGATGGCAGTGTCATCCACCCTCATGTTTGGCCTATAACCAAACTGTAGTGGGTCCATCTCTGGGCTCACTACAGATTGAAGGTGGGTGAGAATGAGTCTCTCTATGGTCTTCATCAGGTAGGAGGTTAAGGCGACTGGTCTGTAGTGGTCCAGCTCCCTGGCGTGTGCTGTCTTTGGAACTGGAACCACACAGGAGGTCTTCCAAAGGGGGGGACCTTCTCCAGACAGAGGCTCAGGTTGAAGATGTACGTGACCACTTTACAGAGCTGGTCAGCACAGTCTCTGAGCAGTCTGGAGCTGATACAGTCAGCTCCTGCTGCCTTCCTGGTCTTAAGCCGCCTCATTTCTCTCCTCACCTGGTCTGGGGAGCGGGGAGAAGGAGGGGTGGTGTTGCGGTGGGGGGTAGATGGTGGAGGGAGGAGGTGTGAAGTGTTGTGAATGTTGGGGGTAGGAGGAGACTGAAGGGGACAGCGGAGGTGGGATAGTGTTGGTGTCAACAGGATCTGGGAGGTGTAAGGCGGGGGGGTTGACAAGAGATGGGGTGGTGGAGGTTGTAGCAGAGGGAGAGGTGTTGGCGGGGGGATAGATAAAGGGGTGGGGCAGTGGTGGGGGGAGCAGAGGGAGTGGTATTGGAGTCAAATCTGTTAAAGAGCATGTTCATGTTATTGGCCCAGATCTGATCTCCATCAGCAGTCCACCTGGCTCCGCCCTGTCCAAGTCCAGTGGTGGTTTTCAGACCTCTCCACACATCACGAGTGTTGTTCTCCTCCAGCTTCCTCCTGTAGCTGTCCTTGGCCCGCCTGATGCTGTACTTCCTGTTTAGCAGGGCTTTAAGCTCAGGGGTCACCCAGGGCTTGTTGTTGGAGAAACACCGTACCCTCCGTGTTGGTACGGTGTTCTCTACACAGAAGTTCATGTAGTCAGTAATACAGTGGGTCAGGCTCTCGATGTCATCACCATGAGGACTACAGAGTGGTTAAGTATAGTTTAGTCATAGATAAACTGTTAAGTTTTTCTATTCTTCATAGGTTGTCAGTTCATTAATGCATAGTCATGTGGAAGCCATCAGTTAATGGCTTTAACTGAAGTAGGCATCTATATGTTTTTGAGTTACCATTCTTTTTTGACCAAGGTAAAAGATCTAAAGACATCTGCAGCTACTGGTTAGCTGAAGGATGCTGATATGCTGTATGATATCAATGTAATAAGTTTCCTGTTACTTCGACTCATGACTGACAACTTCACAAATTAAAACATCTCAACTCAGAAAACATACTGGGACATAACTGGGATTCACTGGATGTCAGTGCATGATACTCCAGGTCATTCACTGGTTGTTCTTCCAGACTTTTGAACATCAATTCATATTTATGAAATTTGTTCCATCCAATGCTGGAAAATATTGCTCAGACAGGCATTCTGATACTATACTCAAGTACATGATTATATTTTAAAATGTCAAATGCAAAAGACAAACGACCCTTAGATAATGGCTTATTTTTCTGACTCTGTTAGAGGCTTGGTATTTTAGGAGATGCTCTATCTCTTGTCTCTAATCTTAGTTGCACATCTGGTGAGGTTACTGATTCTCTACAACTTGACAAGTTTCCAGTTATATATTTAAGAGTTGTATGCTGCAGTAACAGGATATTGGCACATGGTCAGACAAGTGAGAAAGTCCTTCAAGTCTTCTGACCAGGGTTCATCATTAAACTATAAAAGGAGGATGTTTGCAGAGCTTGGCAGAGCACTAAATCCAACAAGGTTACTGCCTTGCTTGTGTGAAGATAGTTAATGTGTAGTTGTTTTGCAAGTAAAAGTGAGAAGTGAAGTCACAACATTTCTCCTTGAAGGTGTAGTGTGATAGATATTATGCTGCGCAAGGAGGAATGCTGCAGTCAGTCTCATGGGTCTTGTAAATACCTCTAGTAAGGGATCCACGGAGCGGACACAAGACTAGAAACGTTATTGAAACAAATACTGAAGAAAAGTAAAGTGAACAAAAAACTATTTTAAAAGATCCTAATATATTCATATTCAGAACTGAAAATCACAAGTCTGTATAGAACAGAGAATGCTACACCTACCTCACCTTAATGGAACCTTTAAGCAACAGTTTCTTCATCAAGTTTTAAATGGTAAATAAATAAATAGTAAATAAAAAAAAGCAAAGCCATATTACAACTGTTAACTGGCATACTAATAGCAATAGCGTACTACCCATATGTAAATCCTTACATTCCTCATGTGAGTCGGTTTGTTTAAACTAAGTAACATCCATTTTACTATGTCGCTGTACGTTCTGCTGCAGCGGCACAAACTAAACAGTCTTGTGCAAAATTGTAAAGATTTACAAATGGGTAATATAGTGTTCTATTGCATAAGTAGGACTTTTTTGAGCCAGAGTTACTTTAAATACCTGAAAATTAGCTGCTAATCTGTCACTGCTCTGCAGCAGTGTCTCTCCCAGTCTGACAAGTCATAAGTATTGCTCCAGTCAGAGGACATCTTCCAGTTTTTAGACTCTGCTCACTATAGAATGTCACCAGTGGGTATGGTCCTATGCCTTTAAGGACTTCTGGTTCCTGTACAACGACAGTAAAAGCCATGAGTACCTCTGTTATGGATGCCCCTCATATCTGATGGTCATGGACAGGATCTCTAGGTGTAATCATGGAGAAGAGGGAACCTCTGGCTGTGCTCTTGAGCCATGGCCTTCAGTGTCCTCTGGGGCAGTTTGCATCTCCTTCAAGTCTGAGGCCATGATTCTCACCTGTATAAAGGGGTCTGTCTGTTCCAACCCAAACCTGTAGTCATGAGATTTAGGTCATGACTGAAAGAAAGAACACGCTCTTGGATACAGGCTTCCTATGAAGGGCCTTCTAACTTCTATATGTTTCCATGTGGGATTCTTTTCTACATCAGTGATTGTCTTTTTTTTTTTTTTTTTTGTCTGTTTCACAGTGGAGACTCCAAGTTACTCGAAGAGGCCGTCATACCTCTTTCCAAGACTTTCAGTATGTTGGTTATTTATATAAGTTTTGTATGTGTGTATCTGTGTATATTAGTTGGTGTGTAAGTATGTACGGTATATACAAAAATGTAAAATTTTACTACCAAAATATGACTTTTTAGGCATTCGGTGTTTTTGTAATTTCTTTTTTTTTTACTGTTTCTCAAGTTGAAAATAATCCTAGAACAGGAAACTTTGGCGCCCTTGTGAGAGTTTTTTTGGGAAGAACCAAAGAGCTGAAAATCTCTACAGAATGTAAAGAGTGAGTATAAAAACACCAATGGCAAGAACACAAGATATAGACTAAAAAATGTGTCTGTAGAAGCTGAATTTGTTATTCTTTCACTTTTCCATATATACAGTACAGCGTTATTGAAATGTAGCATCACAATGCCAGCGTCAACATCGTACCCTTAATGTGTTTCTGCTTCCTGTCTTTCTCCACAGTCAGCTGTTCATCTGGCAGGCTCATAATGCACTGTTCATGATTCGCTGCCTGGTCAAGGTCTTCATCAGAGAGATGAGTGAAGAAGAGCTGCACCAACAGTTCTCTTACCAGGAGAGGGCACCAGGCTGCTGTGGAGGTGAGCTGATCTGGAGACAGAGAGTGTGTCAGACTGAAATACGGCCAAAAATAAATAGAATCGTGAAAAAATTAAAGCTTTCAAATGGCTGATTGTCATTGTTTAATTGAGGTAATCATGAATATTTGAACATATTCCTGCACTTATAAACAACATTGTTTAAAGTTTTTGACCCCAGTTAATTAAAATTTATTTCAAATTAAAATAAAATGTGTGAAATTTTCCTTTTGGTTTGCATTTTCATCAGTTTTCTACTTATTGTTTGACTCGGGCAAAAAAAATAACATCATTAGGAATGTATTGTTCTAAGTTGTGCTGAAGAACTGACAAAACACTAAAAGTTCCAGGTCATTTTGCTCCCTTTACTTCATTAGCAGTTGTGAATGTGAATGTGTGTTAAAGACGTTTTGTTTATGTTGGATAGCCTGTAGTTTCCATTAGCTAAGCTTCTTTAATGGTGCTCTTGTGCAAAGTTACAATGAAAATGGAGGGAAAAAAAGGAAATGGAGAGATTGCAGTAGACAGCAAGAGACGAGAGGGACTAACTATGATCAACTGAAACTACCACACATGGTTTATATAATACAATCACTGCCTTTTTAATTGTGCAGAAACTGGGAGTGAAGACCTCCTTGAAGAGCTGCTGTTGAACCTTGTTCACCTGATTGTTGAAGTACCCCTGTTGTAAGTACTACCTGTGTCTGTATATGAGTTTGTACTAATGAGAAGGAAAGGTTGAAGCTAAACACCTCTCTGTTTCTCATTCACTAAATCATCAGTCATGTAAGAGTAACCATCTCATACTAAGTTATCAATGGGAGAATTCTGTTCTTTCCTTGTGCTTGATACTTATGAAGATAAAAGGTTAACTCACAAGCTTTTTGGCTACTTTTCATTGGGTAGACATTCGTAGAACTATAGATGGATGTGATAGGTTACCAGTAGAGTTGATACACAGTTTTAGTTGATGGTGCTTAAAGGTATCCTCTGAATAGCTGAGTCTTCAGGGGTTTCTTGAAGATGGACAGGAACGTCCCTGCTCTGGTAGCTTGGTAGGTCAGTCCACCATCATGGAACGACACATGAATAGAGCCTGGATTGTCTTGAGCATGGTGTAGGTACTGCTAGCCGACAATCCTTTGATGGAGGAGACCAAGCTGTGACGTAAGCCTTTGCAATGGGATTCAAGTAGACAGGAGCCGTTCTATTCAGGACTTGTAAGCTAGCATCAGTGACTTTAATTTGATGTGGGCGATGAATACAAAAAATAATGGATATCAGCTTGTATTGCTACTAGTAAGTAGCCTGTTCGCTAAGCACAGTGAGGAGTAAATCCCACTGGATTTTGGACTTGCAACTGGAACACCAGAGTAACATAATTCCCAGATTAATTTTCTGACTTTTTGCTAAATAAAACATAGCATATGCTTTATTTACTACTAAAAAGTTTAAACGTTGGTTAAAGAGTTAAACATGTTGATAAGGTGAAGAAAAAAAGAGTGTTTAGGAATATTTCCAATATGTGTAGGAGAGAAGAGAACATCAGGTTTGAAAAATAAAGTCAGCCTTTACTCCCACTGGGCAGTGCACACACCAACACTGAATTAATGAGAAGATTTCTCAGTGGGCGTGTGGCTTATCAGTACATGAATTATTTGACTGAAAAGCCTGTCGGTGTGAAAAATAAAATGCATCTCCTTTGCACTCCACACAAGTTTGCTAGCAGTGTCAAACAAGTTCATGCAAACTGACTTTCCTTAATACTGCATTGTTCACTTTTTCCTTTCTTTTTCATGTCTGGACTGTGTCAATTTTGACATTCTTTTCTGTCTATCTACCAATTTCTCCTACATTATTTTCCTTCCATCTTCTTCATTCTTGTGTTTTTTATTTTTCCTCCGGACATCAAAACCCGGCTCTCATCTAGATGCATTCAACATTCCAACATTATTCATTGTTTCAAGCTTAAAGCCTCCCTGTTTTTCTTTCCTTCACCACTTTGTAGCTGGAAGCCCATTTCCTCTGTACGTGCTCCTGCTTTGGGAATCTGGCCATTCTTTCAGTATAGATTCCTCAAATCTCAAGCAGACCTGTGCACCTTTTCTGCTTTTGTTTCACATGAAAGATGAATGCTTATTTTTCCAGTCACAGGTGTTGAGCTGGAACAATCGATCAAGTAATTAATCATCAACCTGACAGAAACATGTCAAAAAAAAAAAAGAAGATTTGAGTTTTTAGAAGAAAAACATCTCAAAGATGCAAAAATATTATATATTTGTTCCATAAATGGAGCTTAGTGTGACATATTAGAAAGTCTAAACATCAAGCACAATTTGAAAAATGTTTATTGATTGTTTTATTCTTAGTTGCTTAAAATTGTCTGATCTTTTCAGTCATCCTACACCTGATCCACACATTTCAGTGTTAAACATAGTTGGATTAACAATGTTTTTCTTTGTTTTCGTATGTTTGAAAAAAAAAACCCAGTCGCGTCTCTTTCCACGTGATGGTTCCTTTGTTTCCACGAATTAAGTGATATATATATATATATATATATATATATATATATATATATATATATATATATATATATATATATATATATATATATATATACACACAGCATTTCTATTGAGATACAGCAGACTCAGTTCTATTGAAGGACCTATGTAAACATCATCTTATGTAAATATTAACTCTTCGTCTTTTCCTGCAGAGATATCACCTACAGCATCCTGTTTGAAGCAGTGACATTGTTACTGGTATTCTTCTCCAATCAACTCTTCCACAAAGACATCCTCAGGGATGGTTTAATCTGCCAGCACATAATGAAGGGACGAAGGTGAGAAACGCACTCAATCACCATAATTTAACTTGTATCTAAACTTAACAATGACGATAAAGTTTGCACGAAAGTAAAAGTGAAAAAGGTTACTGTCTGTCTTCAGAAGGAAGTGTGGTCACAGTCAGTTATGGTTTTTATTATTATTATTCTTAAACACAGAAGAGTTGCAAAAACTGTAATTTCAGATACTTTACACAAGAAAACATGTGCTAAGAAAAAGTAAGAAATCAAATGAACTGAGAGTGGCATTTGTCCAATTTAATTTGCCTCTTGTTCCCCAGTTTGTGCTTGACCAGTCGACTGGTGAAGACCCTGCTCTACAACTTCATCAGACAGGAGAAGTGTCCTCCAGCAACTCATATTTTTGAGCCAAAAGCTGAAGGTGGCCTGCTTTATGGCCTGGCGTCTGGGGTGGCAAGTAAGAAAACTCACCTAAACACACAAAAAATAAACAAAAGAGTTTATGGGAAGCAAAATAATTTCTTTACGCTACAAACTAGATTCTCAAGCTGTCGCAGCTGGCTGCTGCAGCAGAGTTTAGCGGTGTCGGATTCCAATTTGAAGCCTTCTCTCCCCCTGACTCAGACCGTGGACTCGTTAACCCATTAAGATTTGTATTATTAGTTCCTCTGGTCTATGCGTGTCTGTGATTAAACCACAAGGAGACATTTAGCATCTCAAAGAGTTTTTTCCGAACAGCAGACTCCCACAATTGAAAAATTGAATCCATTAGTACAAGTGTGCAAATATACGCTATATATATTTCATATGCTTTACATTGTTTTAACTTAAAAAAAAAAAAATTCTGCCATGATCAATTACATGTAGAGGAAACCCCGGGGTTGGTTGTTCAAACTCCCATGATCCCTCCATCACCCTAGCAAGGGTAAAGAGCTGGTCCACAGTTTCATGGCCATGGAGTGTGTTTCCTCTACAATTGGAACACTCCCTCTGGTCCCCCTTCATGAAAATGGGGACGACCACCATGGTCTGCCACTCCACAGGCACTGCACCCGATGACCATGCAGTGTTGCTGAGATATGTCAACCTAGACAGTCCTGTATGTAACCCTGAGATACCCAGGATGGATCTTGTCAATGTGCTTGTGGGATTGAGGAGCTCCTTGAAGTATTCCTTACAGCGCCTGACTATCCCCAGTTGACGTCAGCAGCTCCCCATCCCCACTGTAAACAGTGAGTGAGTTGCTGCAGCTAACAACAGCCAGCTCAGCAATTGCAGAGTGGAACAAAGTCCATTAGACTCAATGTCCCCCTCTGCACTCGGGATGCGTTCAAACCTCTGCTGGAGGCGGGAGTTGACGTCTTAATAGATTCCTCTACCAGGTATTCCCAGCAGTCCCTCACTATACGTTTGAGCCTACCAGGTTTGTGCAGCATTGCAGCTGACAGCTCAGTAATGTTTTGAGCACTCTGATACAGGTACATCTCAAAGAATTAGAATATTGTGAAAAAGTTCTTTTTTTGCACCTGCCCACACTGACAAAGGTACCAAAAGCAGCCTCAATGACCACAATGTCACTGAGACACTGAATTTTAGGTTTTCATTATCTGAAAGCCATATTCATCAGATTTACAACAAATTGAGGCTTGAAATATTTCACTCTGTGTAATGAATCTATATGAGTTTTACTTTCTGTAATGAAACGTTTTCACGATTTTCAAACTTTTGAGATGTATCAGTATTTGTAACTATAGAAGTATTCTCTGTTTGTGACCTTAAAACACAAGAATCATCAATTGCACATTGATGGCATTTGTAATGCAAAATTCCTCCAAAGATCAAATTTTCATTCTTGCATTCTTTCTCTGCAGTGATGTTTTCAGGGTTGCTATTACCCTTTGCTGGGTGTGTGCATTTGGTTCACAGACTGCATTATTAGTTAACTTACAAAGAATCTGATCTCAGTGGCCAGTAGGTGAGGTATATCTAATTATTCTAATAACTAATGTGCACAGAGCTGTGGAGGAGAGTGATGAGTCACAAATGACCTGAGCTGGTTGTGCGTTTGAGGCCTTTGTTTGTGTGTTTGTTTGAGTGTGAGAGTAGGGCTGGGTTTCCCCTGTGGATAAATGCTTTTTGTTGGTTGTTGGTGGCAGATTCCTATCAGTGAGCAATCACCATTCAGCCCAGTCTGTCTGTCTGTGACCAGTGATCGGCTTGATGAGTTATGGTCTCCTGTCCTGTTCTGTAATCCCCTAGAGCCTGTCTGTCTGCAGCCGCCTCCCTTAAACACACACACACACACAATACACACATGCACACACACAGACCAAGAAAAACACACACACTGTTGAACTTAAATTAAAAAAATAACACATGATTTTTTTCTCTGACTCAACTCTGCATAGATATGGAAATGACCGATTATACAATGAATCAGGATTGTAGAGACTAGCGGTAGACTGATTAATCAGTCAGCTGATTTAATCATTTGATATTTGCCATATTTTTAATAATCCATCTGCTGTGCCTGTTGATGCTTACTGATTACCAAGCAGGAGACAGAAGATTCTCCTACATGCTTTTATGTGAAGTTTTCACAATGATCCTACCATGGATGCACAGAAATGCACCATCAGAGCCCAACCAGGCACGACTCCTTCAGCTAACATACAGCTACACGCTAAAAGATCTTATCATGACACTGATGATGTGATGGGGTCATGAGGCCAGTGTAGCCAGTACTGCTTCAAGTCACTTTGGTGCTTACAGCCATTCAGGACTTTGATATGTTCCCATTATGTGTTTTCTGCCAGCCATGTGCAACAGCTTACTGTCTGCAAACACAATTTTATTATAAACATATTAAAATATGTATTCTTTTGCAGACATTTGTTTTAGAGGTCAGCTATTTCTCTTTTTTCTCATCTTCTCTTTAGCTCTATTTCCAACATGTTAGCATTTAGTTTGTGAAAGTAAACATATTTGTGTTAACCGTCATCATTTTAGCTTGCTGTCCTTTTGCTATTTACCATTAAAAAAAAAAAAGCAAAGCTTAACAAATACTGTATTCAAATGATTTAACCTACCAAATTGTCACTTAAAAGTTTGAAGATGATCAAAGTTCTTCCATTTCAGCCTCAAGGGAATCTGCATGTCTGAACACAGTTTAGGGCAGTCTGTTATTATTGCTCACTGTATTTCCCTGAAAGGTAAAAATGTCTGACCCAGAAGCCTGTCTCTGCACACATGTCAGTCTAGACCAAAATGATGAGTCAAATGACCGGTATCACCACCCCTAAAGCATTGCTGCTAGCTTGACTAAGTAAGTTTCCTCAGAAGAACAACACTGCTACTAGTTCATAAAGCTCATTCCTGAATAAACGGTCTCACGCTGAGGTTTTAGTCACTCAGTTCTTTGACTCTACTGCAACTGTGTGCATTTTTCTTATTTTCACTTTAAATAATCAGTTATTTGTGTACCACACATTTTTTTGTGATGACTTTTTAAAATTTATATAAAGTAATTGTAAATCTTTTATTAAATGTTTTCTTAAAAACTAGAAGTGAAGGGTCTTTTTAACTAATTAAATCTCCACAAAACAGTAAAAGCACAACAGCATAAATGTTATAATTAGAATTTTTGGCTTCTCAAAGTTAAATAATGTTTCAATACAAGTTATAGTTTTAACAAAGCTTCCGTTTGTCTGAGGCTTACTTTTTTGTTCTGTCTCATCAGGTTTGCTGTCAGGTGTGTGGTTACCATGGTGACACTAATGAAGCACTTGTAGCTGCTGTAACATTTCTTTTGGTCTCAGATAACTTTACTGTTTCTTTTCACATCAAAACATATACACTTTGTCTTAGACTCTTACATTATTCATATTGAATTTTTACATTGTGCCTTTCAGAATTTCCTCAGAAATTTCCTAGCTTTTAAGATTCTTCAAATGAATGTTTATTATCCATAAAGCAGATGTAATTTTAGATAATCACAACATCCCTGGAATATTACGCATCTGTTGCTTATCTTCATGCTAAACCAAAGGTTTAAAGTTCTGATGTTTTGTTTCATTTAGTTATGGAAGTAAAGAAGTGGGACATCATGTCGGTTCACCAGCTTTTTGTATCTCTACACTCTAATGTCTGTCATGTCTGTGATGGTAAACGTCGTTAAAGACTTGGATCTGGACTTCATGTTCTTTTATCCTAAAACCAATGCACATCAAGCATCAATACCTCATGTTGTGTTCGGCTGTTTGGTCTGTTTTTAGCACACTGAATTTCATGCCAAACAGACTCATTAAAATTTGTGGATCATAAAGAGTTTTCAGAGAAGAAACTGCCTGTGAAATGGACATTTCAGGGTGCTGATGTGTGGCACTGCACATGTCCCACAGTAGGAAGCCTTCAATGCCCCCAGGCCTGACGTCTAGCACACCAGCGTCTCTTTCAGAGTGACCTTTTCTTCACTTTCCCCTTCTTCATCTTCATGTCCTCCTCCTCTTTTTCCACTGGGTGAGTGGCCAGGCATGGAACAGGCTAAGCAATGTAACATTATTGGGTTTATGTGGTGGGCAGGCAGACAGGCTGAGGGGCACCGAGCCAGACGGATAACAACCGGCACCCACGAAGGTAAAATAACGTTCGTGTGTGTGTGTGCAGGAAATGTGGCTGCCAGACTGGGCTCCCTGACACTGTTGGGCCAGCCTCTGTGGTGCCAGTGATGTGATGAACAGGGCTCCGTCGTGGCTTTCACTGGGTCTCGTTTTCTGTTCTGGCCAGCAAAGACAAAAGAGGTCTATCATGTGTGCAGACAGAGCGACAGACTGGAAATTATATCAGTTATCTCTTGGGATTTTCTTTTTGTTTTGAAAGAACGTTGTTGATGTTCTTTTGCCCAAATACTGTTCAAATAAATTCCCCTCCACCCAAAAGTTACACACTTGAACACATCTATTTGTTGATGTAGCATTTTGCTGGTAAATCATACATTTAGAGGAGAATCAGGAGAGGAAGCAACTGCAAACTGTTTTTTAGTTGAATTTTCTTTAAATTGCCATCATTCGTAAGTTGATTCCTCATTCTGTCTCCTTTTTTCCTGGAGAAACTCACTAGATTGTCACCTGGCTTTTCTTTCCTTGAGTTTTCATTTTATTTATTACTATCTTGTATACTATCTGAGTATAATGCATGGGAGAGGATGTGTAAGTTCAGAGCTGTGATCTGCTCTTCTGGCCTCCTCCACTAGATGGCAACAAATCTGCTTGTGTTTGTCTCCAATCCAGTAGCTTGATTAGTGTAAATCTCCAACACACCCTCACCGTTGCTGTGCATTTTGTCAGGCTAGACGTGGAGGAGCCACAGGCTGTCGTCTGTGTACCTGTCGTGACCCTGAAAGGGTCAGCACCACGTAGTTTCTGGAGGAAAATTCCCTCCCTGATCCCCAACAGAACAAAAAAACCCTCACCTCACTCCAGCTGGCCTATAGTTCAGTTTCTCTTTGTTCAGCGGCGCCGTCTATGTTGTTTCAAATTTCAGGTGCTGCAAAGCTTTCTGTGTGACCCTATTGTGCTCACGCTGGCTGTGATTACATCAGTCTGAGTGCACAGAACCGTTTTCAGTTGTTTGTTTGGAGAATTATGAATCAGCTGAAAATGAAGGCCTGTTATTTACAAACGACCTTCTGTTATTGTTTTTAAATGAATCCAGTTAAAACCTCCATCCAGTTTTGTATTTTTTTCTGGCCTCAAGTCCAACCTAAAGATTGTATTCTAATATTAAAGCCAGAATCTCACCGGGCTGTGACCAATTGCAGATAACTTTTGCAAGGTTTCCCAATCTTCTCTTGTCATTGCAGGGCATCTCTCTTGTGTTATTGGAATTTTGGAACAAGTTGAAATTGTGTGACAAATTTCCATTTACAGTTTAATTTTATTAGTTGGAAAGGAAGAAAATGAAATGTGACTTTGGGAGACATTGGCAACCTAATTGTGAATAAAGCAAGTAAAATTGCACAAATGTTATTTTGCAATGACATCAACTGTCCCACAAGACCCAGAAATGTTTAAAACTTGCTGAAAAGTGTTGTACTTGCATAAGTTCTAGCCATGTTGTGTCTCCAACAGACCAGTGAAACACTGGCTTAACTTTGCAGCAAATTCCAGGGAAATTCCAGTCACTTGTAACAACTTCCACTTTTATTTGCATATCTTCACAGTGAGTTTCAGCATGTGGTTTTAGCGGTCTGATCCTAACGTCACTGTTTAGGTTCGTGCCACAGTTCTGACTCCTACTGGGAACTGTTCAGAGCAAAACGATCTCCAAAAACCCACAGCACACATCCAGCTCTGCTAAAAAAAGATCCACAATTTGTCTACAAACTGAGCAAGACGGAACATTTTGCAGCTCAAGTCACAGATTTCCCTCAGGCAAAAGCAAATGAGGGCAAATATTGAACTGAAATCTTTCAGGTGGAGAGAAATATGACTGACTGATGATATTGCTCCAAATGTGGTGGATGTAAAAGTAAGAGCTGTTTCCAGATATGTTCTTTGTTTTATTGTAGGAAGTAGATTCTAAATGTATTATTCTAAAAGACAGATTTTCTATTGGTCATAACGTTCTTTCAGCCTTCAGCTGCCAGCTCTTATTTACTGGCTAGCCCACATCCATGTCTCACATTAGCGTTGTCTCTTCAGTCCATCACTTTGCTCAGTTCACACGCAGCTTCAGACTTCATGTCCTTGATGGTTTAACAGCTCTAAAGCTGCTGTTTTTGTTCAGTTTCTTTAGTAAAAATAAGCCTAGTGTTTTGAATCTTGTTTCCAGTTATCCTAGTTCAAATCATAGATGTGTCCCTGATTCTCTTTCATTAAATACTTTTCAAACTTAAATTAATTTGATCTCTAAGGTGAAATATTTAATTTTAATTTCACATGCATGTACAGTATATACTCTTTTTCATATATTTTTCTAAACCACACAAAGACGCGTGTTAAATTATGTTAATAAATTAGCATCTCTTTATTGAATGTAAGCATACTTTAGACCATTTCAAATAAAGAATCATTTAGGATAAAAAAGTGAGAACTTCTGATTTAAGGTTGGACTAATTGAATCAGGGAGATGCTGACGGCGTGACCTCCATCCCTTCTGGAGGATTGCTTGTCCTCGTGTGTTAGTGATGAGCTGAGAAGGTGGCTAATCATTTAGTTACCGAGGTAATCACTGCATCACTGCCATATCAACTACAATAAAACAGGAATTCAAAGCTTTATCTGATTTGTCCATAATGTGAAGTTCATATTTCTCCTTTTACATTCAATTGTCCACAAATATTCATACTTTCTCCAGGTAAAACTAACTATAATATAAAAAAGAAAATTGAAAAAAGACAATTCATGAAAAAACTGAATTCTTCTTTGTGTGTTTTCTTATCTGTATCTACTTGTGTGTCCCTCTCTTTGCAGGCGGTCTGTTGAGTGTTTTTACACTGGGTGGATCTGGCAGCAGAGCTGGAATAGACCAGGAAAACAACCCTTTACCTTTATCCAATCAGAGTCTTCTGTTACTGCTAGTACTAGCCAATCTGACAGACGGGCCGGACTGGCCCAACCCTTACCGCCAGGCTATTACTTGTTTCAGAAACACACAAGGTAATGTAGAGTGCGCAGTGTTTATCTCACTGTTTACATTCCAGACATTTCATTTACGTTGTTTGCATGACTTGAAGCTGTGTTAATACTAGTAATCCTCACAACATTTGCTTTTCTTCATGTAGACACGTCGTCGCTGCCCGTGGAGCCTCCTCACACCTTCCAGATCAATTTCAACAGTCTGTACACGGCTCTGTGTGAGCAGCAGCGCTCTGACCAAGCCACGTTACTGCTCTACACCCTGCTCCACCAGAACGCCAACATGAGGACGTACATCCTGTCGAGGACTGACATGGACAACCTGGTGTGTGGGAACGCTATAAAGTGACTCTGATTTCAATATTATACTAGACATTTTCAGAAAAAGTAATTGGGTAGTGGTTTTAAAAAAGCCTCCCCCAGTTTACACAAACAGAAGCAAAATACAAATGAATAGATATTTTAAGAATGCTAGTTTATCTTCTGGTAAATCTGCGTTGAACAGTCCTGTTCCGAATGTTGAGTTCTTTCTCTACTTTTTCTGTCAGGTGTTGCCCATCCTCGAGATCCTTTACCATGTCGAGGAAAGAAATTCTCATCATGTTTACATGGCCCTCATTATCCTCCTCATCCTCACAGAGGACGATGCCTTCAATCGCTCTATCCATGAGGTGGTAAGTAGTTTTTCGCCACATCTCGTCTCCTATCAGCAAAGCGTTCATTATTTCCAGTCGCTGAGGTTTTCTAGTCGGTCATTCCTGACGTTTTCAGCAGACACATGTCACCTACTGTCCCTGTTTGTCTCACAGGTGCTGAAGAACGTTTCATGGTACACAGAGAGGTCACTGACGGAGATCTCACTTGGCAGTTTGCTCATCCTGGTTGTCATCCGCACAATCCAGTTCAACATGACTCGAACGAGGGTAAAGTGAAGAATCATTCATTTTATATACCCACAAATGAGCCAGCTGGTTATAAATTGGTAGTAAAATTCACGTGCGGCTTTCCTCATTGTGCTTTTGCTTTGTTGGCGCCCTCTTTAGGATAAGTACCTCCACACTAACTGTCTTGCTGCGCTGGCCAACATGTCTGCTCAGTTTCGGTACCTCCACCAGTACGCTGCCCAGCGCATCATCAGGTAAGAACACACTCAGAGTTACAAATGTCAGAGAGAATGGAGCAGAACAGACAAAGTCTGAACATGCTGAGTGGTCATTTTCTATGCAACCTATCCCAGCGCTCATCTCATTCTTATAAATATATTATGTGAACATCAAAACGCAAAGTTAAATACAAGGGCAGATAGCTAAAACCCATTGTTGTAGTGTGCATTATCTTTTTGACATTCAAAGTGTCTTCAATGGTTTGAATTACAATCCAGATTTTGTTCTTTTTGTGGTTTTTATGACAACTGTTCATTTAATAAAGTCAGTGACGTTCAAATGATAGAAAACAACTAAACGATTGTTTTGTTGTTTATTTGTAGATTTAGATCTTTCAAATACTGAGATGCATAACGACAAAAATGTAATGACGACAAACAGATTTTTAAATCTATTTAATTTAATTTAAAATTTAATTTTTTCTTTAAAACACCTTCAGGGCTGATGGATCGACACTAGTTAAAACACAGCCAACACTAAAGTGTCTCCACAAATTCAAAGCAGTTCATGCAACATTATTTCATGAATCTTTGGCACCTTGCTCAGTTTTTCATTACTTTTGTAAAGATTTATATTCAGGGGTGCACATAACTGAACCCGCCAGCACACATGCGCATCAGATATCATGTATGCGTACCAGAACCTGCTGCCCGAACGCGACTCTGCGGCCGGCGCCTTTGCTGTCCCAATTGGCGCAGCCCGCAATCCTATTGTGGTGCGGCGAATGAGTGCTCACATGGCCTCTAAAGCTAGTAGACACACGTGCGTGCAGCACCGGTGACACACGTGTGTGCAGCACCAGTGACACACACCGGTGGCAGCTTATTTCCCCCCTCTCCGTGTGCACCACTGTGTATATTATAGTATATGAACTGTGTGTCCTGTGCTTGGATTAGCCATTAGCAATTCTGCAATTGGTAAGATGATAAATCCTTGTAATTTTATGCAGAAGCACACTTACAAAATGTCTAAATATCCCCTTTAGGTGTCTTGTTTTTTAACATTGTTGACCTACATTTAAATCATAATCATGAGCTGTTTTAAATATTTCAACTTTTTCAACTTCTGCATCTTGCAAATGTCTGGCTAAGGAGAAAAGGCCAAAATGAGTGGAAATACCAAACAAAGGCTGCAAAGTGTATCTGCAGAGAAAAACATTATGTAACATGAGGAAAAAAACGGGAAAACCTTAGTACAAAAGGAGACGGAAGAAGAAAATGAGATCCAAACCACACACACACCACAGAGAAATCCAGTCATTCATGTCTGTTTAACTCCAGGCACATGGGAAGAAATGTTTTCTTCTTTGAAGACGTGAAGACAGTCCATATCTTCTTATCTCACTGCCCGTGTCTCTCTGTATCTTTAACTCTGCTGTTTACAGCCAGAGAGGAACAGTCTCTGTCGGTGTGTACTCTTCTGTCTAGTAGTCAAGTAGAGCAACTGACGCTGTCTGATGATGATGTTGATGATGGTCTGGGCAGGGCTGAATTAGCTGGCTTCCTGTAAGATAAAGGGAATTTCCTCCCAGGGATTTCCAAATGTCAGCTGAGCTGCTCTGAACTCTGCCCCACAGCTGACTCTCAGACAGGATTGTAACTGGTGCTGATAATTTACAGACAGCAGTGGGTTGATTTAAACGTCCCCACCTCCACCACAACATCCTCCTGTGTTTTTTTTTATCCATTCTTTCTCTCCAACAAGGTTTTGTTTCGTCTGTGCTGTAAACTTTACACACATTTGTTAAATTATTTAAAGTGAAATGTTTCTAAAGAGCCCATATGTCTCAACACAACTTCATCCATTATTATTTTAGTATTATTTTCATTGCTTTGCTGGAATAGTCTTAAATACTTTAAGAGTAAAACTACATAATATTGCTTTGATATGGGTATTTTATGTTTTTTGTAGATGCATGTTTACTGAAATAAACATATGATATTAATGTAGATGTAGGCACTGTAAACATGAATTTGTGGTGTTTATATTTCCTGTGTTTGCTATAAGCAAAGCATTCAAGCTCTACTGGAAAGGTCAAAAAGAAAAACACTGGGAGCTGAACTGTAACTGCGCAGCAAGCCCCTATTGTGTGTAATTCATTACTTTATTTTGAATGCACACATTAGACAGGAAACATGTTTCAAAACTCAAAATATTAAGCAGTAAAGTGTATCCTAGTTGCTTTTGTCTTTAAAGGCTATAAACTATAAACCCGCTTTTCCAAGCTTTATAATTTAAATCAACCTCTAATAGCTTAGGTCACTTTAAACTGGATCATAATTTACAATGCTAAAGTTTTACAGCCTTAAAATATTAAATTAAAGTCATCAATTATAACGATTTTTAGAAGTGTAAATTAGAGGGAATCCTGTGTATTTGTGGAGACGGGATATTAAATGTTGTGATCTGAACCTCGTCTGTCATTACTCCTGATTCATGACTGACTTTAGGACCACACCAGGACTGTGTCCATCACTGCCTCAGCATAGATTACAGATGGGATGCTCCAGGTAGTCACACTGCTTTATTGTGTTAACATCCCAGGTGGACCTGGGTGGGTGGTCCTTCAGCTGAAATAGAGAATGATTTAAGATGTAGACCACCATGTGGCTGCTCTGATTCCTCCATGCTGCAGGATTTTCTGTTTCCTGTTCTGACAGATGAGAATACTAATATGTGCAGCACAAAGAAACAAACCAACAGAGAAATAGAAGAGGCAACTTTTACTAACACTAAATAAAACAAAACAAAAAAACACATTTAAAAGTCTGATATTAGAATTGGATGTTAATTAATCATAATTTGAAATATTTTGTTATTTCAGAGCAGCCTCATACATGCTTTAATGTTATTTTGTCGTTCATTAGTATTCATTAGTTTTAAAAGTTTCATTTAGAAACCAAAACAGTTCTGTTTTAAATAATAATCTGCCCTAAATAGATGTTATTTTCTTTTGTTAAGAAGTGTTTAGTACATGCCACTATTTTCAGTGATAATTGTACATTAATTAGAACACATGTTGACTTTTTTTTAGTGCTATCTGTCGCTGCTGCTTAATTCTCTCCATCTTTCTGTTTCCCTTTCAGTTTATTTGCTTTGCTTTCTAAAAAGCATAATAAGGTTTTGGAGCAAGCGACACAGTCTCTAAGAGGCAGGCAGGGAGACAACCCAGCCTTGCCAGACTATGTGAGTAAAACACACACACACACACACACACACGCACGCACGCACGCACGCACGCACGCACGCACGCACACACACACACACACACACACACACACACACACACACACATTTTCTTGGTATTCAATGTTTAAATGATTTTCACTGACAAGTGAATCGGGTTTAATCATCCTAATGTTTTTTTTTGTGATTAAATAACTTGATCTTGCTTTAGGTTGCCTCATAGTGTGTATACAACGACTTTCCTGTAGTACATCAATAGTTAATGAAAAAAAATCTAAATCAAATGTGTGTATTGCACCAAATACATTTATTTGGCATAAATATATCAGTGCCAGCAGCTGCTGTTCAGCACTGCGATACACTTCTTGTTTATATTTTAAGAAGCTAATGGGATATTTTAGCCATTTTGAACATTTCTTGTAGATAAATAGATGAATGACCTGTTTGGAGAAATAGTTTACGTCCAACATGACTGATAAGCTAACAGCTAGTCTGACACAGACCAAACAGTGCTGCGGTCTTAAAACAGCTCCTATCTCCTAAAGGTCAGTGGTTCATGCAGCTTTAATTTATTAACTTTTACATCACCGTCAGTTTCTCCTTATAGTTAAAGCTGCACTCTGTAACCTTCAAAAAAGCTAGCTATTTTACACAAACACGTCTCAGAGCTCTCACCCTTCCTGTTGGCTATAATCCTAGGCAGCGCCTCCCCCGGACATAGGACCGCGCATTGCCACAGTAACAAGAGAGAAACGCTATGCTAATGTTCACCCTGGTTTTTCCTCTTTCTACGTCCAAATGTTTTTTTGTTTTCTGCTAGCTGAAAAGGTGTTTTTCTTTTTGGGACTCTGGTATTTTGTCCTAAAATTGAAGCGCTAACAGCCGGACGATTCTGTCCTCCTCTCACTTCTGAGATGTTTTGCTTTAAATTGCTCCAGCACGCATTAATGGATGATCCAAGCAGTGCAGAAGTGAGGCGCTTCAGCGGATTGTCCAATAGTTGCTTTCGGTCCAAAACGTATGATGGGCTGAGGTTTTTAGAGAACTGCGGGGAACCACCTTATTGATTTCTTTTGGGTTTTTTTTAATTGCCACAATATATTTATAGCTATACTATGTAGGGGTGTGCCGATTCACTAAAAATCGATTAGTCGTGATTTGAAATGCTCCAAATCGATTCCGATTCATAAGTGTTCAAAATCGATTATTTATATTTAGTTTTATTTATTTAAAATTATGGGAACATAAAATGCCGCCCGGACATTTTTTGGGGACGGACCACCGGAAACAAGATGGCTTCCGCTTGTAGTTCAACAGAAATTCATTCAGTAGGTATAAGGCAGGCGTCTGGAAATATTTTAGTTTTTATAATAACATGAACGGAAAAGGCCTGAGAAGATTTATTCCCTGTTACGTGAAGAAAAGTAAAATATAATGATACGAACGTGCGTCAGCGCGTCACCCGTTAACACTGCGGGTACGAGGAGATGAAGCCATCAGCTGTTGCTCCAAACAGTGAATATTTGAGGAAGGATTCAAACTTTACACAGCTCCGAAAGGGAAAAGGATTTACGTCCATATGCGCTGTTAACAACCAGGGCTTTCACGCTGTAATGCGGACGCTGGAGTCCAGGTAAGAACTTCTTAGACAAGAAGTTGTAAGTTTACCGTCCTGAGGCGGATGACAGCAGTGCTGAGTGACTGTAGGAACACATTTACTGCTGATTTTCACGTCTATACCCTGGAATTATTAGTTTACATTTATTTGATCAGTTTAACTGTTATTTCAAAACGTTTCCACCAGTGTTATTAGAGCTACTGTTAGTGAATTTGTTAAAACTACTTTAATTGTGGGGAAATATATATTATTTGATGGATTTAAATTTGGATATATATTTTTTATTGTTGCTGACTCGGTGAGATCTTGTATTTTTCAAAAGAAATAATCTAGAGCTGCTGGTAAAAAAACTGTGAAAGTTGGAAAGGATTTAGGTTAAAGGAAGTGTAACTTATCACTAGAGGAACTTTTCCCCTGCAGATGTCAGCTTTTTGTACTATTAAGAGGATTTTATTTTTCTAATTACTTTGATAAAGCAAATATTTTGCACTTTAGTTGTCAAAGGAGCATCTTTGTTGTTGTTTTGTTTCTATTTCTAACTCACCATGAAACATCATTTGGACGTGTTGGTGTTATTTGTGGTTTCACAAAAATAAAATATATTTCATTAAATTGTTTACATACCTCAATTAATGGAAACTAAATGGATTTAAAAGGAGAAAATAACTATTCAAGGAAATGAAGGGAAAAAAATCCTAAATGGGGAAAAAAATTATGCGACAAAAAATCTAAAAATTGTTTTAAAATCGAATCGTTTTAAAATCGAATCGTAGCACCCGAATCGTAATCGAATCGTGAGGCACCCAAGATTGCACACCCCTAATTATGATAGAATGTTGTTAAGAGGCATGAAAAAAACAGTTTTAAGCTAATTTGTTTTGCACATTACCTGTAGCACCTTGAAATTCTGTGGTTATTTACAAATGTAAATATCACCAACCAGTGTTAATTTCGTAGACGAAATATTTTCGTTATTTATTTCGTCACGAATATATTTTGCCGAACGAAAACTAAACGAAATTCAAAAATATAAAACGGAAAAAGACGATAACGAAGAATAAATCGGCGGACATTTTCGTCAGGAACGAAAGACGAGACGAGAATTGACAGTGACGAAATCCAATCAGAAAACGGGAAGAATTTGGCAAACATACGAAAGAACCAATCAGCAATCGGAGCAGGCGGAAGTAGATGAGAAAGGAACCAATCAGAGTCCGCGTTGTCGGGACGCGCCGGAATTTGTAAACAGCAGAGCAGACTCCGACAGGAACAAACTTTATTAAAAGTGGGTCAAATGAACAGAACGGAGGCAGAGTTACGACGCTAATTTTAAGATAATAGTGGTGAATGCAGCAGAGGATCAAACAGCTGTCAGGGAGACAGGAAATATGGAGTTATGGAGTGAAATGACCGAAGACGGAGCGTTGTGGCGATCACGTTCTGTGGGAGGAGACGGACCGCAGCGTGAGAACAGCTGATCAGACTCTGTGAGTTAAAGCCTGCAGACTTTTGATCTGACATGTCATGAGCAAAGTTCTGACAGTTTACATTATTATGGTATTTATTTGCTCAGGACCACTAGTGTCTTTCCTGACAGAACTCAACACACAGTAGAATATGAATTACAGATCTTTGTGATTGAATTAATAAAAAAAAAAAAAAATTAAAGGTCTCTAAATAAGATCATATTTAAACTACTTAATCAAATTTTTAACAAAATAGTTCATTTTAAAAGTGAATTTAGTTTTTTTTCTGAAGATTAGTCTTGGAAAGGGCTGTGTCTTATTTGGGGTCATTAACAATATTGGGAACGTTGATAAAGAGCCCATTTGTTTATATAATACTTAATAATGCACTAATGTTATTAAAAGTAAAGTGTTACCCCAATTCATTTAAAGAAATGTAAAATAAAAGCACCAGAGGAAAATATATTAATATTAGTGAAATATGCCTATTTTATATTTAGTCGACTAAAATTCTGAACTATTTTAGTCGACTAAAATAGTTCAGAATTTTAGTCGACTAAAATTAGACTAAAATTAAAACAAATTGGACGACTAAAACTAGACTAAAATGAAAAAGAATTTTAGTCAAAAGACTAAGACTAAAACTAAATTAAAATTTCATGCCAAAATTAACACTGTCACCAACAGGAGCTAAATGTAGCACTTTTGGGACATCCTGAGGTCAAAGTCAGCAGGAATGTCTTAATGTTTCTGCTGAAATAAACACAATGAAAAACTGATGTTGAGAGTGGGTTGATATTCTTTGGAGAATCTGTCATGAAGGGCTTCAACAGATGAGAACATTCTGTTGACTATAGACCGATTTGATTGTTTCCTGCCTTCAGGTTTGACTGCCTGCCTCTCTGTCCACTTGTCTCATTTGATTTCCATGGACTTGGTTGTGTGTGTTTGAGACTACGTGTTTGTTCGAAGTCTTCCTAGATGCCTCACGGTGTTGGGGAAACATGAGTGTATGTGAGTGCTCCTTCAGCCGTGTAGTGAGCGTCTGATGAGGCCCTCCCACAAACAGATATCTGCACACACATGAACACACTCACACAAAGCACAGAAATTCAATTAGCCAGTTTTGTTTTGATGCCTCGTCCCTTTAGGGCTTCTTTTAATGCTCTGTTTTATTTACATGCATGAGTTTCTGCACACTGAAAGCGGAGAAGAGACATATTTCTTCCTGTTAGTGAATTTTTCTCCAACAAAGATGTAAGTTCAGCCTTTCTCTTCATACAGAAAAGAGAGAGAGGGAGTCCTCATATATAAGGCAGGGAGTCAAAGTGCAGGGTCACACATACAGCAGCGCTCCTGCATTTGTCAGAGCTTCAACATGTTGCTCAAGGGCATGAGGCAAATTTTCAGAGTATTTCATGGGAATTTTGCAAGGGTTTTCTTTTCCTTGAAAAGTGTCTGACATCTAGTCTGGGTCACAGGCTTTTGAGACGAAGCTGATCAACTTTTCCGATACAGCTGTTATCCTTCAGCTTAGACTACACTAACCATATGTGGCATTGGTTCCCATGTCTACTATCCACATCCTGAGGCAAACTTCCAGCTTTATTGACATCTTTTGATGAAAAAGAACATGCTGTATTGTTTGCCTTTAGAGCATCTCTTAAACACACACATCTTGAAAAATAAGTTGACTTTAATTATGTCTCAGGCAGCATATCAGTTTTTCTTGTGCCTTTAAAAAAAGACCCTTTAGCTACACAGAATCCCAAAATACACCCTAACCCAAAACTACTGTAAATCAACATGGTTGTGACGGTGAGCCTCTAATATTCAGTGAATTTTGAGATGGAAAAAGTGTTAAATATTTCCTCAAAGTTCCATGTGTATTATTTCCGAGTTGCGTGTTCCTGATGGCCTCACGCCCCGGTTAAGGTCGATCATATGTTTGACTAATGTGACATCTGACGGAAGCCCCGCTGTCTCGTTATTGCCGACTCTTTTCTTCCCTCCGTCTCTGGCTCTTCTCATCTTCTGGTAGCGGTTGTTGAGGGATAATTGAAAACAGCCTGTTCTGGGCTTGTTCACAAAGCCACACCTAAACTTGAGAGGTGTGGAAGTTTAGGGAACCATAGAGAGAGATAAAAAGGGTCAAAATGTGAGGAGAAAAGAACAATTGAAATAGGAGAAGCTGGCGGGTGGAGAGTAGAGGAGGGGACCGGAGGAGGGTTCGGGGTGGGTGTAAATGTGTTTTTGCGGCAGGCATCTGGAAACAATGTAATTTGGCCGAGCCTGGCTCTGCGGAGAGAACTAATGTTTGTTTAATGTGGGCTTGTCCTGGACATGTAATTGCTCTCTTTACGAGGGAGAGACTGAGAGGAGGATATGAAAAAACGTGGTCAAACGCTCTAAGCTGTGGGTTAAAGCTAACGTCTCCTTGTCTGATTTCTTCCCTCCGCTTGATGTCTGTGTCTTGGTCTCTGTCTCTAACATATAAACACTCTGAACACACACGTCCCTGAATGTGTTTGTGCTGCTGTATCTGGTTTGTGTCAGCAAAGAAAGAGTGAAGGGTTATGGCCTCTCGATCCCTTCAGGGAACATCTAGAAGCTCTCACAAAGCCCGGTGGTTATGTTTGTAGCTTTTGGACCTTATAGATTTCTTTATTTTCCATCTCTGTTAACATACATTCAGGAACACACTCTGTGCCCTTACAGCCAAGCAAGCATTAAAAGGAAAAACATGTTTTTGCTGCGTTGGACTCCATTGAGTTGTGTTTCACTGTTTAGACTCCCAGCTAGTCATAATGGCTATGTTACTTCTCTGCTTCTCCGTCTGTTTACTGTTGCACATTTCTGGGAAGAGACTACAAGCACACAGACACAAACACACACCGCCCGAAGCGCACCGGACCACCCTGCTTGTGTGTTTACGTGTCCTGGTTGAGTCACAATCTGTGATCTCTTCTTAATAGCCAGAGTTGACGCATGCGTTAGCTTTGTAGCATCATTTCACTTGTTTAAGGGGAACAGCAGAGCCAGAGGATACATCAACAGATAATAAACATTATGCCTTCTGTTTATTATCAGGGCTTTTAGGAATTTGCAACTTTTATACGAGGCTGGACAAGTAGTTTTTTAAAATCCACCGTCATCCAGTAAAATCTCTATAAATTAATAAAACTAGTTTAAAATCAATACATTTAGATATTATTGAGCAGTTTATGTTTCTCAGGAAGAATTTGTGTTTGGTCTGAAAATAGTTTGTGGCCTCCAGCAGAACCTGTTAGTCGTTTGTAATTTCCCACTGCCTGAAGTGTGTTTACATGGTCGGGTGACTCAGACAGTTTTACCAGTAAACCTTATTCACTTGTACAGTAATCACAATTTTTAGCCCTAACGTAACTAAACATTCACACAGTATTGTTTTGCCCTGCTGTTTTGCTTGGATTGTACAAAATCATTCAACTTTTTTTAAATACCGTATTGACCCGAATATAAGACAAGGTTTTTTTCATTAAAAATAATGTGAAAAGGGGGGGTCGTCTTATTATCGCAGCCTAGTAATTACACGACCCCGCCAGCAGAGGGCGCACGCTGTTTGGTCAAAGCAGCTCAGACCACGAGCGGTCCCGACGGTTCGGCCCAGCTCAAAGTTATAGGTCCAGTGAGGTTTTAAATGCCTGATGGCGAAGTCCAGCAGCAGCAAGGTCCACTTCTGGCGTTTTCAGTCTAGTGTGGGTTCGGCTCGGTTTGGTACTGGTTTTTCTTTTCAGATAGGGATAGGGTCTGGATTTCTCGTACCGAGCCGACACCGGACCAACTTCTGGTCAGACCAGGACTGCTGGACCCGCTGCAGGTGCTTTCAGTGTGAGCGGACTCTGTACAGGTGAGGGCTCACATCCCTCGATTCACACACGCATTCTCAGAAACTCATCCGTCTAACGTATAACATTATTAAAATGCCCAAGTTGATAAAAATCTACTCGTATTGCTCATGGATGTCTTTGTGTACATGTGTAAAATACCAGTCATCCTTCTAAAATCTCTCGTCTGGCCCTCTACTTTTATTCTTGAGCAGTAGGAGTGTCATCCATAGATATCATTGCTCTGTCTGCAGCTCTAATGATTATCTGCTTCCAGATGATAATTAGAGCAGCCCTGCTGTGTCCTGATCTTTTAGGGATTGATGCAAGGCAAACAGAGCACAGCTCATTTCTGATCAATTAGCACTGCTCACCTTCTCATTAGAGTGCTGCAGCAGCTGTTGGCATCATCTTTTTGTTTTTATAGCAAATATAACCATTAACATTACAGCTGTTTTCTCCTTGCTCCCTTCCCAAGGCTCCTTGTTGTCGTCAAGCCTCAGCCAGTTATTGTGCTCATAAAAACTGATAATAAGGTGTCTCCCTGCAAATATGCTCAACCTTTCCACCACAGACATTGACTCAGTCACTCTTAAACGAATCATAGACCTGGAGTGGGAGACTGCGCTGATGATGCTGTGGTTTCAGGAACCAGACGTTGTCTTTTGGCTTGTTCTCGGCGTCTAAGTGACAAAGGGATGATTTGTGCACCATGTGTGAGACTGTGGGGTAATGAGAGGCTGACCTGGGCACAATGCGCTGCAAAATGGTGCGATTATGACATAGTCGTGGTGCCATAATGCATGTCAGACAATGACCCATTTAACAAACTTTGAAAAGACTGGGCAGATACTCAGCCAGTCCTCCTTCCTGTGTGTCCATGTGGCAGTTTTACTTTATTTTCACTCCATGTATTACTCCTCCAATCTCACTCTGACTAACAGAAGACAAATGCCTGTCTGTTTCTATCTTTCACAGCTCTGTTTTTTAATATGTCTGGTTTGTCTGCCCTGCAACAGCTTGCAATGAGTGTAGCCAGCCAGGGAATCGCTAAGCTATTGGTTTAATGATGCCAGCTCCTACTTTACAGGGATTTAGTTGTCTGTCTGTAAACACACATGTACACACACATACACAAACATTTGCATACAGACATGCAGAGTAATAATAGAACCCACACAGACTTTTATTAGATCTACAGACTAAAAAAAATCCTCAGATGTAAGCAAAGGTCAAATCTACCTGCAGACTTGACACATTTTGAGCCCAGCTTGTTGGAGAATTAGCTGCAGAATCACACGGTCAGGAAAGCTCACACAGACGAATCCACACAGCTAAGTGTGAAGCAAGTAGAACAGGACGGGATCATTGAGACTAATGATACAGGCTGATTTCTGAGAGCTGTTTCTTTCTGGGTGGAGAAAAGATTGCATGAATAATAGCAGCATGAGTGGCGGTGACTAAATGACAATGTAGCCAGGTTGGAGAATTTCACATAAACTATGTAAAGGAAGAAACTGGGAATAAGAGGAAAGGAGGGAGAGATGAGACAACAACAAAAAAACACCCATAATGGTGTCATTCACTCAGAGCTGTCAGGTGTTATCTAAAAGTTTGAGGCAACATTTTGGAAGAAAACAAGTGCAGAAAAAAAAGTATAAAGCAGAAGAGAAGAAGAATGAGGAGCAGCCAGCATATTTAAATCCTATCTGGGTTTCAAGTAGACCGTGGACCTCTTAATCTCATCCTCTTGACAAACATACACGCAGGGCCAGGCAGACGTCTAGCTAGCCTATTTTCCTGTGACCTGAATTCCCCAATGTGGCTTTTTTTCCCCCGCCAGACTAATCTCATTAGGCTGGGTGCTGAGCTAGAGAACAAACACACTAGGCATCCCTCACTCCTACTCCTGCTTCTGTCTCCTCCTCACCATGTTCACCGTCTCCCATCAGCTCCCCCCCTACTCTCATCTTGTATGTTCCCATTTCTGTTGCTGTCTTCATTTCTTCTTCCTCCTCTTCCTCCTACTCAGTTGTCTCCCATATGTGTCCCTGCTTTCTGTCTAATTATGGCCTGCCACTGCAGAACAGAGGAAAGCTGGCCTAGCTAGGCAGTGGAGTCGAGGAGGAAGAGCCACCTCTGCCTCCAGACATACAATCAGTCCTCATTATTACAGCTGCTCCCCCCCCTCGCCTCTTCATGTCTGCATCAAACCTCCATGAACTTGTCAAAATCAATTCAAGAAACTATTGCACTTGTGTTGCAACCCTGTTTAATTGTCTATGCACAAGATAATGTTTAATTACAATTATTGTTGTCCATCGGCCAGTCTTGAAGAGCTGAAAATGTGTGTGTGTCCTTGTGCGTGAACTGGAGAGGAAAAGCAACATTGCAGGCAGAGTTATTTATAAGATAAGGACTAGTTTCCAAACGGGGCACGGACGATGGAAAATAAAATGCTACCACATGCTGCTCTGCTAGAGATGGATAGCCCAGTTCGGAGGAGGGATCTCTGGACTCGATCAGCCTGTAGCAGCAGTCCCACAAGGCTCCTGTTCTGAATGTGGTGTTGTGAAAGTTTAAGTCAAAACAAGTCAACATCAGAACAATGATATTTGCCATGAAACAAAATCTTTAAAGATCACCCAAAGTGATTGTTTTTGTCTATTGCCATATTTTCCATAGTTGGATAAGTGGGCAAAAACAATTTGTAACCAGCCCAGCCGTTATCCTGATCTGGCAGCACTCCTTTAGCTTATTAGGAAGTCATCTTGACCATGTCTACATGCCTAAATGCATTGAGTTGCTACCATGTTTTTGGCTGATTAGTGATTTGCATTAATGAGCAGTTGGACAGGTGTACCCAATAATGTGGCCAGTGAGTGTAGGTGTACTGAAAAAAAACTTTTAAAAATATTTTTCTGATTAATATTGGTGACTCTGAGCTTTTCATGCAGGCTGAACATGAAAACAGTCGTCTACATGGATCTCCAGTGTTAGCTTCTGCTATAAAACAGAGGTTGAAATGTTAGGATTTGAAAAACCTTGCAGATCTATGTCACACTGCGAATTTGCATACATGGTCTCTCCCATCTTGGCTCGCGCTGCCCCACAGGCAGGCTCGGTTAATGCACAGGCTAGATATAGTTTGAACCTAGGGGCCTCATGTGGTCTGGGGGCCTCATTGGCCAGTAAAAATTAAAATATTTTATTTAAATTTACATGTAAGAATATTCTTAAAGTGAATTGGCCCACAAAATCGTAAGCAACGCAGACTTTTTGTGATCTTGACTCACGTTACGTGACGCGTAACGTTCATGTATATAAACAGAACTAAATCATAAAAACTGAACCGTGGCATAGAGGTATAAGACACCTCCTCTTATGTGGGAGACCTGGGATTGAGTCCTAGGCTGGGCATATGTCAATTTTTAATTTTTCTATGGGAATGCTTTTTTTTTTTTTTTTTGCACCGAGGAGCAGAAAGCCTTTAGGAGCAGCTGTTGGTTAAGTTCGTAACATATTTTTCCTGTGATATTAGCAGTTATTCTGAGGTCTTTATGGTTAGCCACACATGCTAATGTTAACGTAGCACGTTCTACCGTCTGCTTTCACCACAGTTCGGGTGTCACAGCAGTACAACAGGTTTATTTCACATTGCTCAATGTAAGTTGATGATGACGAACACCACTAACGTTCTGCTCTTTTAAGAGAAAATGTAAGTTCACATGTAGGTATTACCATTCTGAAACATTCATTGACAAATGCTGAGGATGCGCTTCCTCGAGAATTTCTCCTTTGTCTTCAGATTTGGGATCTGACATTTTGTTGTGATACAATAATCTGAATTAGAGAGCGGAGTAGTGACGTTTCTGTTCTCCAATCAGAAGTGAGGGGTGTGCATATCGTAATAATAATGAGGAAACCTGCTGTTTCCAGCACACCTCTGCATCAGCAAACTTCTGCATCAGAGAATAGAAGCATCATAGCTTTATTCTTTAAAAAATGACTCATAAGGCATTGATTTACACTAAAGAACCCTGCAAATGTATTAAATAAACAAGTAAACCACACCTTTAAGGCTAAAATGTGATTCTAAACTTTGCACGACTATTACAGTTTAAAACATCGAGCACATTTCTGATGTTGCTGCGTAATTAGTCCAACTTTTGTAATGTCTTTGTCCTTGATACTTAATTTCTGAGCTTGTGGTAAAATAAGATCAGAAGTTATAAGAACCTGAAGAGTTGTGGTATTTGTTAGATGACACACACACGCACGCACGCACGCACGCACGCACACACACACACACACACACACACACACTCACACACACCGTTTCTCCATTTAACTCTCGTCGTCGCATTAGATACTACTACAGAAATAGCCTGTTATTTCAGTGTGCTTTATGAGGTTGGATGACATTTTCACATGCCACATTTGGAAGATCTCAGGTGTGAATAATTAATACGCTGTCGGCTGCTTTGGTTTGACATCAGCTCGCTATCACGGCTTACTGAGACACTTGATTCTTTCTCTTACTTACATCTGCAGCCTTTTTTTTAAACGTCTAGCCACTTAAAGACATTCACCACAGCTCATTTGAACTCCACACAGACCCAGGACCAGCACTGAGACCTGTCACACAGTGTGAGTTGTGTTCGGCTGCCCATTAGACTGATGTCATGAATACTCCATTGCATTAAGCTAAGCTGCTTTGACTGTTCTTGACTCCTGTGATCTCTTAGCTTGTGTTTTGTTGTCTTCTTAGCTGTTGACCAGCCAACCTTTTAACTCTAAACAGTCCAAGATACTGGCCTCTGTTTGGGGATTTAAACCAATCCAATATGCTTAGTGTTGCATGTTAAGCTTCTTAGAAACTAGTGGTGCATTTTGTTCATTTTAATATTTTTGTGTACTGGTTTCTAGTTTTTTTTTTTATCTTGTAAATAACTTTTGTAATGTTTAACCCACATTTGTAACACTACTGGAAAGTCACATCATCACCTTCCCAACTGTGAATCGATTCCCCATCTGCTTTGTTATTGTAATCTCTTTAATCATTATTCATTTTCCCACGGCCTCTGCATTTTTCTTTCTGTTTGTGCCACCATGAAAGACACCAGACGGACCTTATCTTGTCATGGTGGCGTCTGTTAGGCTTGTAGACTCAGTGTTATGAATACAGTAACTAAAGGACAAGATAAAATCTTTATTCCTGTGGCTTCTACTTTTTAGAGCAGGTTGTCAGATGTGCTGAAGCACAGAGATGAAAGCTAAGAGGTACCTGTTTGTTTGTTAGTTGATAGATGTCATATAACTTTCTGCTAGTCCTGATCTGCTGCTTGTAACGTCTCTGTTCTCACCGTAGACTTTCTGTACTTCTCAGCTAACGTTCCTCCTCCTTTATCCTCACCCTTCCTTTCCCATATCTTCCACCCAGCGACAATGACACAATCATTTAAAGACACAATAATAAAAGAAACCAGTGTAGTGGGAAGACAATTAACCTTTACATCCTCCCTCTGCCCCTAGGCCCAGGACCTGAATGTGATTGAGGAGGTGATCCGCATGATGCTGGAAATCATCAACTCTTGCCTGTGCAACTCTCTCCACCACAATCCCAACCTGGTGTACGCGCTGCTTTACAAGCGGGAGCTCTTCGAGCAGTTCAGGATGCACCCATCATTCCAGGACATCATGCAGAACCTTGACACGGTCAGTCACTCAAAATATCAGACGGGTATCAAAGGATTCTTGGACCTCAAAGCACCTCATTGGCTGATTTGCTGAAATTATTACAAAGATCAATGCTTTATAGATTTTTCCTCAGTGTCATCTGTTTCTGCTGGGTATTAGGTTCAAAAGGCCAGAATGGACTGAAACATATGCCAGCTGCATCGTTAACATGGAGCCTGCGGCATGCAGGGCCTTGTGAAACTGTAGTATCAATGAATTAATCAGTCCCCTTGTGTCAAGATACTCTGTCTCAAAGAATTATTGAAAGTGTGGGTTCATCGGGGAGGGAGAGCATGAGAGAAAGCTGTCATTTATGACTGCAGTAGGCTCGTAGACGAGGAGGGGAAACATTGGTGTGTACGTACAGAGGCCGCTGCATTCATCGCCATGGGGTTTGCTTGTTATCCATAAGTATGAGGGAGGCATGCTAGCTCAAAACCCTTGAATAAGACAGGCTCCCTAAGGCTATTCTCTGAAGCCTTTCCTGCACTTGCAAATCAATGCGTGTGAGCATGAGATCCAGGATGAGAGGCTGCTTCTCTGCTATTTTAAATTAACCCCATACGAGAGGCCTTCAGAGGTAATGAAAAGATTAGTATTAGGTAGATGTAGACACAGACTACACCCATGCTGCCTTGTGTGTGCTGCGGCATGTTTGAATTTTACAAAGCAACTGTTGAGCATGAGCAGAGAAAACATTGCCTGAAGATGCTTTTTTTTTGGCTGTTAGTTTGATAGAAGAACAGAGCATTAAAAAGAATTAGTAATATGTAGGATTCTTTCTATAATTTTCAAACATCTCCCCAGGGAGGAATCAAACAGCAGTAGAAACACACACACACACACACACACACACACACACACACACACACACACACACACACACACACACACACACACACACACACACACACACACACACACACACACACACACACACACACCCCTCCTTTGCTCAATGTCTTCTTTGAGTATAAACCCAGAGGGCATTGCTTTTTTAAAGTGTGATTAAAACATGTTAAAATGCTGTTTTGAATTTGTGATTCGTTTCCTTTGACAAGCAGCATTTGTGCAGCTTTACCTTTTAAATTTGTAATCGCTTCTATTAATTGCCAGCTAAATTTTTGATGTTTCTCTGTAGCCCTGCGTGGTGTGGGATCACTTCATCAGTGAGACATGCTGTTGCTTGGAAACATTAAATCCTATATATATATTCAAATGATTTTTTTTTTTTTTTTGTCAGAAGCAGCAAATGTTTGACTTTAATCCAACAGTTAAAAACATGAACTGTAAAGGTTTGATTTTCTTTTTGTTAACAACTGGGTGAAGTCATCACTTATTGTTTAAAAGTTCAGCTCTTATTGACCAAATGAAGAAGCTTTTATGTCATATTGTTGGACCTTTTATATTCTAACTTGGTGTCATCACATTGGCTGTTGAAATATTGATGGGACAGAGAACTTCACTATGGCACTGGGACTTGACATTATGTCTGCATGAGATCAATGTTTGGTGTGTTTTAAAGACAGAAGTGGGGATGACTTTTTGGGACTAAGCTCTTGTTACTTATTAGCATTTATTAGTAAAGATGAACAGAAAAATGTGGATTTTTAGCCATGTTTTTATATGTTTTAACCTAAATCTGGAATCTGATTTCACTTTATTTATCAGCTCATGTCCATAAATTAAACATGAGCCAGTAACACGTGTCAGGAAAAAGATTTAGACTTTTAATAGTTAAAGAAATATTTTTACTCTTGTTTTCACTCAACAAAAATAAATGACCACCTTAATGATCTACTCATTTTACTTATTACAATATTTTGTCATTTAGACATGGATTGGTGTCGAGTTGGGCCAACATCTCACTGGGCTGCGACTTGATGACAAGTTGCAAACTGGATTTGACAGGGACTTTCCAAAATGTCTCAAAAACATTCAGAAGGGCTCTTTATTTCCTTGTGTGGGTTGCATGGCCTTGCTCTGGTGTTGCTGGAAATCTGAACATGTTCAAAAACGTGCACGTTTGAATTTCCTCTCAAAATAGTTGCAGAGTTGGAAATTGCCAACAGCATTTACAAGGAAGTTGTCAGAATGCATCCAAGCATTTGCAGGGGTTAATTTTCTTGCACACGTCGTAGAGCCTTGTTGAGGTGTTGAATGAAACCTAAACATTTTTTTAAAAACTACAAATTTCCTCACAAATTTATGGTTATTGCAGATGTCTGGAACCCATCTCAAATGTTTCTAAAAAATGTAAACAAGTGCATGAAGTATGAGACAACTTTGGGACAGGTTGGCAGTCAATTTGAGGCATCAAATCTATTGTCAAGTATTGGGACAGCTGCTTTTACGTGCACATCAACTTTAATGACATCCGACCTAGCCTGAACCCACAGGGTTTAATATAGAGCTGGCCTTCCCTTTGCAGCTATAACATCTTCAACTTTTCTGGTAAGTTTTTCTCCAAAAGGTGTGTTTATGAGATTATTTGACTATTTTTCCAGATTTGTGAGTTTGGACACTGAAGTCTCACAGCCATTTAACCCAAAGGTGTCCTATCAGGTTTGAGAATAGGAATTCTGCTCATCCATGTTGTTACTGCAGCATCTAAATGTATTGATTTCCTGGGGTGTCCCAATACTTGTGGCAATATATTATTATTATGACAATTTATGTCAACAGTTAAACAATTTGCAATTTTATGATATAAATTGGTTGCAAAACTGTGTAGGGTTACGTACAGGGTAAATACAAAAGATGTACAGGGGTACGTACAGGTTGTAAGTACCCACATTAGTACCAGCCTGTATTTTGTATTAGCCAAAAGTCCTGGTACCATTTCATACTAGTGAATATTTTCTTCCTCAACTAGTCACCAACAGTGAGGTTCTGGCTTTAAAGAGCATATTTTAAGTTCTTTTTTTTGTATTATTCTGATAAAACTCTGTCCAAAAATACTATTTGAAATGTTTATTGAGGGTATTTTGTTTTACAATACATTTTTTAAACCATTTTTCTAGTCCAAAGTGCCTCTTTTTGCAAAGCTTCTAAAAACACTTGTTTTTTTCATATGTGGACCTGTGACGTCAGCTAAGGGAGCTCCTAGCTAGGTGGCGCTGCTTACAGTGTTGTCAGATGTAGATAAATAAAGTATTTGTAGGATAATTTAACACTCTGTACGATCAATAATCCCATAAATATGATCATTTGAGCCCTTTGTTGTGTGGAGTTTGTGTAACAGATGCTTGTTTTAATCATTGTGTAGATTTTTTAAAGCTAAACTACTTTAACATCTCAGACTGGCACCGCTCTAGTCTGCCAGCTGCCTGCTCGCTGTCGGCGATGAGTTGTTAGTTTTAGGTTAGAGCGCTCTTTAATCGAGTCGGTGTGTATTCATTTTAATAAAAAATGCTAAATTATTATGTTTGTGAATGCCAATCGCCAGTCTGTCAGGACACTGAGTCAACAACGGGACGGCTTCCTTACCGGTACGGTGACTTCTGTTTGGAGACGAAAAACCTCGGTGGTCCTGGTCTAGTCCAGGACTGGATGTGATGGAGTCCCACATACCGGCAAAAAACATTCAGTGTGACTCTAAACAGGCGCCGTTACTTCGATCCATTCACCGGAACCGCTGTTAGCACGCAGCAGCTAACAGGAGCTAACGGGGAGACGAGTCTTGTTTCCATGCCAGGTTTGGTACGGTTCGTGGTGGGTCGTAGTCCGGTACAGGTCCGCGATTTCATGAGAGCATTTCCTTCAGGTGTCTGACCCTCACCTGGCTTGCGGGGTACAGTAAATCCATGCCGCGATGCTCTCCAGAGGGGATTCCCGTTCCCAGCGGGGCTACCAAGAGGGTCTTCACGGCGGGGTTTCCAGCCTGACCCCAGACCCGACACTGTTTCGGTCAGCCTCGAACCATTTAGCTGCATCCTGTGAAACTTTTTATAAACTCTTTCATTTCTTAAATGCAGCTCAATGTTTGGAGCTCTGATGATCAAACCTGGTGCTAAACGCTGGTATTTTACCCAGACCCAAGTGAAGAGGTGGGTCACGGTCTACAGCTGGACCGACAGGGTACAGCCTTACAGGACTGATTGTTTTTATCTTTTTTTTTTTTTTTTAATCTTAATAAAATAACTGCTCACTATAGTAATAAAGTAATAAAATAACGGCACTCTGGGGGTTTGTTTTGCTCGTCACAAGTAGTGATAAGTGGATCAGTTTTCTATGTAGAGAACGAACGGTCTCCCTGAACTGTCGTCACTTCCGGTTTGGTGAAAAAATTGACAATTCTCACAAAAACGAATCCAAGAGCCTAAATAAGCTGAATTTGTGTAAATTTTTGTTCAGAAAAAGTTTCTATTATATTTCTCTAAACATTTGTTTAAGGGAGTGTCTAACTTAAAATATGCTCTTTAATGTCTCTCACAGCTTTATTCAAACATACAAAGCTACAGCACACAAACACAAAATGTGCTATTCACACAAGATTAGGCAGCACATCAGGCAGTGATGTAGTGCCACACCACTGAATGAGATCATGTCGGTGACAATTTATAGCTCGCTGTCCAGGTGGTGTGATGAATGAGTCCTAAAGGCTCCTCATTTAAGAAAACACAATAAAGAATGGTCCACTTAATTGTGTTGGTTCCTTTTGCTCAGTTGACATTAAAAAAATGCTACGGTGGTGAATCTGTTATTGACAGGAGGAATAAAAACATAATCACTTGGCAGAGTTTCTGTTCATTAATTTAATGACGCTATTCAAAGAACGCTGCTCTAAAAAGCTGATTTATTTATTTTTCCCCATAAACTGTTGTAAGACCAGTAAAAAGCTCATTCGTACTGGTGCACACACACAAATTCAAACGTTTGATTTGAAAATTATACAGTTCTACTTCTCTATTCAGCTTTCATCCTTACAAGCCCAATCTTTGTTGGAAATCATCCTTTTGATTGTATTCTTTGTAAGTCTCCCATCTGTTTCCTGTTTTTGTGAACTTTAGGTGATTGGATTCTTCAGTCAGCGTTTGGAGCAGGCTGGAAGTGACCTGTCAGTTGAGAGGGTTCAAGAGGTCATCATGAAAGGAGCCCAGGCCCTGCCAAAAGACAGACTGAAGGTAATTTGTGCAAACAGTAAGACTTACAGATGTAACGTGAGCGTGCAGAGAGGTGTAGTCGTGGAACTCGAGGCTGTCCAGTGATTACAGAAGCTCTGGTGGATGTGTGGAGATGCTAAAGCCTTGGACGTAGAGTATGTTGGATGGTCGCAGCATAAAGTGAGAATGGGAAGAAGTATTGAAGCAGATATGAAACAGATCAAAAGAGCTATTGAGAGTTGAGACAAAAGGCCAAAGCCCAGTTCTCATTAGCATTAATGCTTATCTTCATTCCATCTCTGCTGGTGTGCTACAAGCCGACATGTAATGACATTTCAAGGAGATGGGATGGGGAGGGGGAAGCTATGGACGCATAGAGTTTGGGGGAAGGGGCGGGCGGGGACATAAATCTGCCACCCCGCCTCGTTACCCAACACTCCTAGCGGGTTCGCTAACCCCTCCCCTCCCAAAGCTCCTCCATTAATCAGTGAGGGAATATGTAACCAGGGGTCTCCACGCACCGCTCCCCACCAGCACAGAGGCTTTTAATTGCATGTTTCATCATGTGTTTCATGTTCTATACTTGGCGGCTGGCTGCAAGGCATTTGTCTCGCTGGCCGACGTGAAAGAGGGATGGTGCGTTGCCACGAGTCCGTGTGCATTCCCGGCCTCACTCAGTCAGCACCTCCAAGCTCTAATGTTGCAATCGACCATAAGGACACAGAATTACACATAACCCTGCCACGTCCTTCACCTGCTCCTGCAGCACACCCATGCAGCCATCTGAAATGCACATGCATGTGATATATGTTGGCATCTAACCGAGTGGGTTTTTGTGTGATCTTTGCCAAGTTTTTTTTACACGATAGCAACGTGTGAGTGTGCAGTAAGTCCGTGCAAAAATGTTGAGTTTCACATCGACTCTCCAACCATCTGAAAGCTTTCCAGTTCCACTATGAAGCAAAAAGAATATCTGGGCAATGTCTCCTCTGGGAGAAGTCCTCACCGTCTGATGGTACCATCACTCAAACAAACAGCTGTCTCTCTTCCCTTCATCTTATGAGCTCATCCTGATGTTCAGAGCCTCGATGTAAAAATCCATATGTTAGATTAACGTTGGGTGGAATCGTCGATGAGTCGATAATTACTCTAAAAAAGCGTTATTGGTGTCTCAATCATTAGTGCTTTCAAGGAGACGGCTGGTAGGAAACCAATCCAAACAGATTAGGTCTGAGCCACGTTAAAGCTTCCTGGTTTGTTTTTCTGGAGTAATTTCTTCCACTCGTTAAACAAAAACAAGACCCAATATGAAGGAATGTGATACTTTATCTGTTTAGGAGCAAGATTGCTTAATAACGGCCAAATTTTATGAAAACGTGCTGACTTTGGTGCAAATTCTGTTTGTCTTTAAACAGAATCGCAGCATTCAACCTGTGGATATTCATTTTAAACAGACTTTGATTAATGAGTGGTGTTTTATCAAAATAGTTTTCTTAAACTAAGGAATGGACTCGGTGCAGTCATGTCATGTGGGCTGTTACCTTTTATTAAAACTATTTAAAAGTTTAGACATTAACTGAGAATGTTCTTAAAAGGGTGAGCGTCGGTGTGAAGAGCCATCCCGTCACCAACGACGTTACTAAAAAGTGTTTTTGATGTCATGAACATTTAAATGGTATTTTTAAAGGTTTTAGACACTGTGTAAATTTGTCAAAAGCAGCTAGCAGCTGTCAAATAAACCTTTTTGTTTAGACTTGACTGAAGAGCCAGACTTATGTTGTTTTAAGTGAGGGTAACTTTTCAGACGTCAGTGGGATAGTTCACTTGAAGGAATTAAAAGCATTTAGACCCAGACATGTAGATCTGGGTTGAAAGAAAAGCTGTAAATAACCCAAAGATGACCCTTGTTGCCTCATCACTCAGCTGTCTGGTTCTCAGTCTCTGTGTGTGTGTGTGTGTGTGTGTGAGTGAGTGTGTGGAATGAGTTGTTTAGCCTGTCCAGCTGAAATCCACTTTTATTGAGCAGTGATCGCCTACAGACTCTCTGGCTCCTTGTGGAGGGGGAGGAACTGGAGGATTACTCAGTTCCTTCATAGAACTGAAAGCTGGTCACTACTACTTTCCCACACACTGAAAAGTCTCTGTATCATACAGTATGTTCTAAAGCCAGTGTCTCACTGGGCTGCAACTGTTGGAGACACAAAATTACCCGAAAACGTGCAAATCTTCATTTGGACTCGTACTGAATTGGTACTTATAGTTTTGCATTGTGAAAATTTCAAGACATTTGGGCAACTCCCTCAAATCTTTCGCCAACAGTTGCATCTTAGTGAGATATAAAACACAGTCAAAAACCTTCACATCAGTGGTGGGATTTTAGTAAATCCCAGGTTTTATACTTGTGTCCAGTGAAATATGTCTGACTTTTCTCCGATTTAAGCTTTGTGTTGATTTGCTCTTTGTGTTTTTTGGGTGGAAAAACATCAAACTTATGAACCATCCTACGATGGCATATTGGTCCCACTGAGAAGAACAAGAAAAAGCAGGTGTTGAGATGAAAGTTGAAATGCAGTTTCCAGAAAAATGTCTAAATGGACTTTTTCAAGAAGAGGGAGCAAACAGCATCATGCTCCTGGACTCAACTGTGTTTATTCTGTTTTTATTATTATCGTAATTTAGGATTATGAGTGCTTTTTACTGAGTAAAGTATAAAGGCTAAAGAACTTCCTTTAATCCTTCACAATAAAAGTCTGGAACATACCCATGTACCTCAAAGTGTCTGAATCATATAAAGATAATGATGTTCTCCAGTAAAAACTACTTTGACTCTTCTGAAATAACATTTTGACTTGAATCTTTAGACTTCCTTCTTGTTTTGTACTTCTTCTCGGCGGCCCTAACATGTCTTTGTAGGATCCTCACATTGCATTCAAGCCAAAAAGAAAAATGTTTGAAGTGAACTTTCCCCACTTTTTTTTTTTATTATCAAAAGCGCCTCATTTTAAATAAAACAATTTATACACAGCGTTTTATCAAAGACTAACATGTCGGTGGACGTATTTTGAAATATTACCTTTTAGTGTTTGTACATTCCAGGTTTCTATTGGCTCTAGCTGAATCCTTCTCTGTCTGGCTGAACTCTGGCAGCACAGCAGCGAGCAGAGGAGGGAAAGAGAACACAGAGTCCTGAGTGGAGATACGAGGCCAGCCAGTCGGTCTGTGTTTAGAGGCGAGGGCCTGACCCACCAGGACCTATAACTAACTGATATGTTCCTGGGCCAAGTAGACTCAGACTGAGAACAAAACCATGGAGGGGAGGGGAGGGAAACCACCAGAAAGCTACAGCAGATGTAGAGAGAGGAAATCACTGTGGAGAGGGACAGAGATAATATTAATGATAGGATGTAGCACACTGGAGATGCTATTTCCCCCCCCCCCCCCCCCCCCCCCCCTCAAAAAGCATTCAAGTCTTGAAGGGATTTTTTTTTCTTTTTGCTGAAATGCATGTAGTGATATATAAGATTTCCTGTAGCACAAAATCCCCTGATGGTTCTGTCCATTATAGAGGAAAGAAGGGAAAAAATGGTGGCCATTGTGATTCAGGGATCATCTTTCTATTTTCTCATTATGGGTCTGAAGACGAGTCTGATGTGGACAGACAACTTCATATTTCTGCTGTAAAGTTCTTTCCCCCCCCCCCTTAGGTCAAAAGTTGGCTTTAGAAACATTTTATTAAAGGAGGATGTTTGTTTTAGGAGTTTCATCATGTTTACCTACTTTTAATTCTCTGGAACCAGCAGACACAGCAGGGTGTTTGAAAAGAAAAATCTTTGTGAGTTCATAACTCATAATTCATCATCAAGTTCAGTTCACAGTTAAGTACATAAATAAACATTTGTTGGATTTATTGGAATTCTCGCCAGGATCCGAGGTGATGGATGGTGTTTTTGTCTCATAACACGTTATAACATCATGTGTCTCAATAACACCGACATAAAATGTAATTACACATATCTGTGATTAGTTGTTGCATGTGTTGTTGTAAATCTACTCTCACACCATCACAGCCTTCAATATACTAAAATTATGACTTAATATCACTTGCAGATTATTAAAGAAAGGCTTTCAGAGTTGTAGTTTGTGTGCAAATGATTAAAAGCAAGCCTCTGCGATCCAACATTTTTAAAAGGGGCATTCTGATGTTTAACATTGTTAAAGTTTCTGTGTAAAGTAGATCATTACTTGTGGATAACTTCCTGATTGGCCTCTTTTTGGAGTTTTCATCCATTGAGAACTGATGCAATCACGACCAAAGTGTAATGACATATTTAAATTCTCCTAAATTATTCAGTTCATGCAACTCTTAATCTGATAAACTTTACAAAATGTTGTATTACTCTTGTAAATCAACATGATTTTATTTAAAATGTGTTTAAAGTTTCAGCTGCTCCTCATATAATGATTAGTTTTTGTTGGCAGATATTGGCCTATTAGTCATTGTAAATTTAATCTCTTAATGTTTTCTGATAAAGACATTTATACTACACATGTTGACAGAGTGTTAACATAGTTGTGTTTGCTGATTGATGCTTTAATTATCTTAATTGGCATAACTGTTAAAGATCTATGTGTTGGGTATAAATGGAGATTCTTCTTCTTGCTGACCTACTGTTTTTGCTTTTAATGTAATAAGGCTGTTAAAATAAAAACATTTTCAGTCTATAAGCGAACGAGTAAAAGCTGAGTAGCCGTCGCCGTCTGTGTCACATGAACATTTGATGAGGCGACGAGACGAGTCACCTACACCCAAATTCCAGGCGGATAATACAGCTCCTGCTTTGTGTCCAGCCTTCACAATGACAGTGGTGTGTGTGGTGAAGTCTCAGTAGCCTGGCATATGGTCTGTGACCCCATAGCCCCTCCGTCTGTGTCATTATGATACCGATAGTGTGGCTGTGAATGGAGCCAGTCAGGACTCAATAGAGCAGACTGGGACCGTCGCATAAAGGCCACGGCGTCTGTCTTTCACCGCAGACTGATTACCGGACTGCGTGTGTGCCCGTGTAGACAGGACGACATAATGAGACGTCGTTGTATTATTGATGCCTCTGCTGCCTACCTGCTGTTAGGTGGGCTGGCAGACGATCACTTTGGTCTGATTGGTGGACTTGGAAATGAACCAGTCTGTGTTTCTTCTGAGAAAAGCTCAGTCATTAAAAAACACTGTTCCAGATTTAG
Source organism: Callopanchax toddi (assembly GCA_006937965.1). Classification (NCBI taxonomy): domain Eukaryota; kingdom Metazoa; phylum Chordata; class Actinopteri; order Cyprinodontiformes; family Nothobranchiidae; genus Callopanchax; species Callopanchax toddi. The sequence goes on from SSNR01000013.1 coordinate 3,347,142, forward strand.
GACAAAGCAGATCTGAAGTTTATTGATGTGTTCTAGTCAGTATGCAAGATAAAATGTGTTATATTTATTTTTACTTTCAAGATTTTATGAGCTAAGATTGTTTCAGTGGCTTCTTCTGTTTTATTTCTCAGTAAACCGGCTTCTATGTGTTATGTTTTATAGGTTTTATACCAGTATTTGACCCCTGAGTGAAAGCTGTAGCTACCCCAGCAGTTACCTATCAGTGTCGTTTGGTTTGTCAGTTCAATTATCTATCATAGGTTCTCAATACATTTTGAATATCAGCCTTCAAATAAATGATTTGACCGTTTAAAGTGTGTTTCTGTGTAAAAGTAATGACTGTAGAGAGCTTCCTGAACAGCCTCTGCTTGTAGAAATAGAGATGGGCTAATAGCTAGTCTGAGCTAACACCACAGTGGATTGATATTGCCCTAAAACAGCTCCAATCTTCACTACAGTTCATGAAAACATTTCACACAGTTTTGCACTTCCATAATTGTTTAATGAAACCGAAACTACATTTTGCTGCTGCTGGAGACGTCTACTCTTGTTAAAAAGAAAAAAAAAACGTAGAATTCCATGTAAATAACCATGATGCTGATGTGAGTTTTTATAAAATAACATTTTTTGACTTTTTGCAGATTTGACCAGTTTTGAAGATGGCAGCGATGCACTCTGGACTAGCCGTTAGCTCCTCAGTCCTGTCGAGTGTAGTTATTTCTCCAAACAGAAGCTGTTCGTGAAGCCATCTGCTGTTCTTTATAACCTTTACACAGAAACACACTTCAAATTGCCCCCAAAATCCCTTTAATTCCACTTGCCTCTGGTTTGAGCAATGTTTGTTTTGGCTGATTGTTAGCAGGATTAAACAAAACCCACCAGATTTAGTGAGACATGAAAGTGTGGACTGGCAGAGAAGTCACCGCTTTGTTTAAAAACGACACGAGTCTCAGAGAAGATACTCCTTTTTGAAAGTAAAACTTTTAACCAGTGTGTAGCTAACTTGGATCAAATGAAACCCTGGATCCCAATTTCTGATCAGTCATTTTTTTGTGCGCTGGCAGGATTTGTTGTTTCATGTCGGTCCAAGTTGTAAAAAGTTCTCCAACTTGAAGGAATCTTTGCATTTGAATTAGTTTCATGCATTTTTCCATATTTCTCTTCTTTCTGTGTGTCTGATCAGAAGTTTCCAGAGCTGAAGTTTAAGTACGTGGAGGAAGATCAGCCCGAGGACTTCTTCATCCCCTACGTCTGGTCTCTGGTCTTTAACTCTGCAGTCGGCCTCCACTGGAGCCCTCATGGCATCGAGCTCTTCAGCATGGACTCTGGCTGAAAACCCACGGTCCTCCTCGTCCCCCCCGTTCAGAACAAAATTAAAAGACTGATCGTGTGTGTGTTGGGTTTATGTGTGTGTGCTTTGTAGTATGTGCACGCTGCTTTCAAAGTGCCTCGACCTTGTAGATGATGGTGTTCCTCTTTATGCAGCACAACCTCGTATAATGATAATAATTCCTCTGCTTCTACACTGAAGCTCCATCTGTGCTGGTTAACAGCACGCAGTAGCTTCCACTTACTCCTGTACTGGATGTCCATGAAGTCAAACTTATTGATTTGTTGTTGTTTTTTTTTTGTTTTTTTTTTTGGGTTATGGCAAGAAACTCAGGTCAGCAGTGACAGATGATCCAATGTTTGTTTTCCAAATAGGTCATTGAATAAAAACACACCAACATGTTACACCTATTCTGCTTTAACTTACTTAATATTTTAAACCTGAATCTAAATGTAGGTTTTATTTAGACCCTGGCTGGTTCTGTGAGTGCAGCAGGTTTGTGAAGTCACTGAGACTCTGTGTCGCTGAGTTAGTGTTCCGTTTTTAATTGAAGCTCACAGGAGCTACGGGCTTTCTGGTTGTTTAACGTCCCTGGGTAATATCACTCTGATTCATGTGATTTCATTGTTGCTTCCAGCTCATTGGTTTGACTTTCCTCCGTCTCTGTCATTAGCATCTATCTGGATGGAAACCCAAGGCGAAATACTTAAACTAGGACAGACCGTAAGTCTTTTGTCCAGTTGTTCAAATTTTCTTTAGTTTACTTCATTTGCATGTTCAAAGTGAGACTTAAGTTATTTATTTTCATGTATTTTATATATATATGTAATAAATATTCAACAACCCTAAATGTAAAGATGACTGCTGAGAAAATGAAGCAATGGACATTTAATTATTTCCGGATGGGAAAAGGAGCTTTTTCTTATAACCTAGAGCAGGACGATACTGTCATTTTGTGGAATGGTTTACTTTGAAAACAAGGTTCTGAATAAAAATGTGAAAAATCAGCTTGGTGTCACATGGTAAATATCTAATATAGCACCTTTTTTTGGAAGAATTCAAAGTATTTCCATGTGTTTAACTGATCCATGGCTGTGATTTCAATCCTCCCAACGTTTGATCAATTTTCATATTTTAGGGTTCTAAGAAGAGTTGGGTGGAAATTTAAATTTGTAACCAGGTGATGGATCGATACACATCACTAATGCAAACTTTAAAAAATAAATCTTAAGTTTGTACACTGGATTAGTAACCTCACAGCCATTTCACATAGAAAACATCATTTTTGGAACGTGATTAGCTGTGCTTTCAGCTAGAACCCAATAATCAACACATTTAGTGATAAACTTTATCTGAGGCGATGAATTCCTGAGGTTACAAAGAGAGTTAAAACATCTCACAATCCTGTACGCTCCTCAGATCAATGTTTTTCTCTGAGCCAGGTCAGGTGTTTCTCCTGTTTGGAGTCTGTAGACTTTGCTAACTAGCTGCTGTCTCATATTAAATGAGCAGATCTGACAGTAGATCAGGTTTTGTTTCTGTCAGAGAGCTCTTTGATGTGCGTCTCATCTTCTCTGATAAAGTGATGGAGCTTCTCTTCTTGTTATAAGTTAAGAAAGATCAGAAAAAGATCTTATGACTTTTTAAAGTAAAATTGAGTCACATAAACATGTAAAGATCTCATTGTTTGATATCTGCAGTAGACTTCTATCTAAACAAACTAAAGAATCATCAGAATCAACACCCACCAGTCATATTTAGATATCATTCTGTATTCATGTGCCTAAAGTCCTGAACGTGTCTCACATGTCATCCCAAGTTGTCGCGGCTGCAGAGGCAGCAGAAAAAAACAACTTTGGAGGGGAAAAGTTTACAACACAATGACCCATCTGTGCTGCCCCTTCCTCAGAGAATTCCATGCCTTTTGGCTCAGTTGTAATGATTTTCATGCCTGAAATTTTTCTTTCTCTCAAGGACGATATAATGGATGTAATTTGAAGTACAGAATGGCTCGTGTTGGGTTGACGCTGGGTTGCAGTGACATTGGACTCTCACCTGCTCCCCGCTCTATTAGCGAAGAGCCAGATGGTTGAACGGAGGTTTTCACAAAGTGACATGGCTCTCCTTGTTCCTTCGTGGAGCAGGGGTCATCTTACTGTACGCTCCCATTTCAGGTGGCGGCGGGAAGATGGATGGAGCATGGGATTCTGGGAGAGGTAGTTTGTAATGTCTCCTGAAGTGAGATTGTGTGACTCTGGAGCCAGAGGTCAGACCCAGAGAATGTAGGGCACCAGAGATGGGTTTGTTGGAGGAGTGGTGAACCTCTTGTGATTTGGAACTCATTAATATGACTGATTGCCACGGTAACAGCAAGAGGTCAGTAGGTTCAGCAGTTTAAGGATGAGGTCAGAGCAAAAGTTTGATTGTTGAGAAACTCTGAGATTAAAATATGAATATACTGTCCTATAAATCTACGAAGAAGAAAACTGGAACATTAATTGAAAAAGAAGAAAATGGATCTAAAGATGAGACAGACTGATGTCTGCAACAGGAAGTCAGCGACCTTTGGTCAACTCCCCTCATGACACACTTTGCTTTACAGATGCTATTTGATGTGTTTTTACTTTACACTACTGGTGTTTATGAGTTGTGGAATTGGTGAATAGCTGCACCAGTTTAGCAGCTTATTGTAAAACAGTGATCTGCTCCAGAATTTCATCAACTTCTCGTGCTTCACATCTTTAAGTTTCATCAACTTAGTTGCCTAGTTTTAATGCAGGCGCAGCACAGACGAGCAGCACTGATAAAGTTCCATCTGCCAAGGCCAAAATAGGAGCTTTCCCAGACACGAACTGTCGAAAAGCAAAACAAAATGACAAGAAAAAGAGACGAGAGGTTATTTTTAACCTCCTTCAACATGGTGAACTAAGACTTAGTCTGGTTTTTTTTTTTTAGCTTTTAGCTTTTTCTTTTAGTCTCGCTCTGAGAACCTGAAACGTGTTTTCATGTTTGGTATCGGCTCGATAACACCGTGAGTAAAACAGAGCCGGTGAATTTAGCACAACGCAGAAAAAATGGATATTGGGAACTCCCGTAAAGACGTTACAAAAATCCTCAACACTGATCTCAACAGGGGATAAAATAGTACAGACTTCAGACTAAAATATTACTGAAAAATGTTGAAGGGTGCCCATGAAGCTAAGAGTAAACTTTCCACATGAATCAGCTTATTCAGTAATTTAGGAGTTGAATTTGTAACAATCTAAGTTATGAGAAAATGTCTGTTTTGATGTATAGGCTTTATAAAAAGTATAAGTCAAACCATGACCAAAAGAAATGTTAAAGCTGCTGCCAATGGTGCATTAAGGTCACCATGGTAACACACCTGTGCACTCCTATTGGGCATAGCTTATCTGGCAGTGTTTGATATCAGTTGTAGTTCATCTTTGGTCGTTAGACTTTAAGATCTTGCGTCTGTGGTGCGGTCACACTGCACGACTACAAACCATAAACAGAAGAAACGTTGTTTCACATGCAAGTTTTTGTGAGTCCGGGGTGTTGCATGTAAGAGGTCTGACGAGTTAAACAGATCATTCACTTCCAGTTTGGAAGGAAAAAAGCTAAAATACAGTATAACTGCAGCCTGTTGGAGTTAGGGTGAACACTGTCTGCACTCTGGAGATTTAAGAAAATAACAAGACACACCCTGAGTGAAAGAATACAAAAATACAAACATTTTGATGTTTAAAATGTGTAAAGATTGCAGGTTCTCAAAAATGTTAAATTAAAGACGGATCAAATGTTAAGAGTGCGTGACATCCTCACAGTCAGTTAAACCTTGCAAATCCTCTAAAAATTCTCAAATTTAAACTGTGATTGTGCAAAAACCATAGAAGATTTCAAAATGCCAGATTAGTTTTGCAAAGTCCAACTTTCTGTGACCCGTTAAAACTTTGCAGGATGTTTCCACTGAGAAGTCTGCCTGAGCTGTAGAGCTCCTAAAAGAGAGACCAGTCCTGCTGCAAAATCCCATTGTTGTGTATAAAGAAGTTTTCAAGTTTTGTTAATTTTGTCAACACCGTACAATTTTAGATCTTTATTTATTTTTTCCAATATACCTATTGTGCATTGTTTTGCAAACAGATTCAAATTTTTGGTTTATGAAAAGTTCAGAGTTGCCTTCTGCTGCTCCAATGAATCAGAGAAACTCATCCACACAAAACTATGTAAAAAATAAATAAATAAACACTTTAGAAATACACATCAAACGTGTGATGATCTCCAAATGAATGATGGGTTCAATGTGAAAGAATAAAGCTTCATCACAATCCATCAGTCTGACATTGACCTATCTGAAAACGATTGTATTCATTTAAATTCCTGGACTAATATCACTGACCGATACTTCATAAAGCTGCTCTGTTAAATTGACACTTTTGGTGTCATCCTGTGAGGCTGAGAGATGAGCTTTTAGACCTCAGCTTTTAGTGGCATCTCATAATCGTGATGTCAGGTTCTATTTCACTCATTTTCACTTCCTGGGGGAAGTTTTGGATAAATGAGGTTTGACTGGACATTCTGGCCTGGAAATGAAGATCGTCATCTTGATCATTAAAGCAGAGGTGCAAATTTCTAACAACTAATAAAATATAAGAAAGAAATATCTGAAAACACAATCTATCTGTTAATGAGTTGATATTTACAATGTGGAATTAATTTAATTTATTTATTGCTCTTTATTTGCAAGATATTAAAAATGTAAGTCCCCTTTATATTGAGATAAAGGGAGCATTTTTCTTTTTCCTTTCTATTTTTTTAAAAAGAATGTTGGGTTAATTTACATGGAGGGGGTGGGACTTGAAGCTTATACTGAAACCAGCCACTAGGGGGAGCTAATAAAATCTTTTTGAAGTGGCCTTCTATTGTTTATCTACAGTAAGAACCACGCCCGTTGGTGACATCACTAAATACAAACTGCGTCTCTGGAAACAAGAAGTAGTCTTCTGACTGGAGCAATACATGGCTAGTCAGAATGGGAGAGACACTGCTGCAGATTGGATGAATTCACAGCTAATTTTTACATATTTAAAATCACGTTTGCTAAAAACAAAAAAGTCACATTGATGCATTAGAATGTTATTATCTACTGGTATTTGTAAACCTCTGCAATTTTATGTTAATATCACCGGTGGTTATGGTCCTTACTGTAGAAAAATAACAAATAACACCTTTTCAAAATTACCAAAATATCCCTTTGGATGTTGTTCCTGGATAAAGTTTGTTATAAAAGTTGATAAATAACATTTAGAAATGGGATTTGGCCTGAACCTGCTCTCAGGAACTGGCTAAAATTAGTTTAGCTTAGTTTATTTTAGCCTAGCTTATCTATCATAGCTTATTTTGTTTAACGCTTAAACAAAAAAAGCTTAAATAACATCAAATATATAATTTTGATACATGTATTTCTATGTGTCTAAGACCTCTACCTCCTTACCAGGTTTAGTACTTTCTTCAAAACTTGCTGTATGTAACATGTCTTCTGCCCTCTGGTGGATAATCTAAATACTGCAGGTGGCAAGTCCTAATTAAATTCTTGTATTTTTAAATAATTGCATAATAAAAAATTATAGTTTTATTAATGTTGCATTAAAAGTAGCTAATAAATATTTAGTTGGTTATAAAGGGGACTTTAAAGCTAACTCTTATTTATTGATCCATCAAGTAGTTTTTAAAATCCAGAATGCATCTGATTTGAAGAGACAGAGAGCTCTTTTTGAAGCAATTTATGAGATGATTTTTCACAATTTGAGATTGTAACATAAAGCAAAACTGATTTACTACAATCACCCCAGATTTAGGAATTAAGACTTTTAAAAATCTCCAAAGGTGGAAGGATGTATCTGAGATATAAGATGTTTAAAATCAGTCAAATTATGCACCATGGGCCAGTAATGATGATGCACCTAATAATGTTGATGATGATGATAAAAATCCTTCTGTGGGTTCACAAGAAGAAGGGCAGGGACATGAGGGGGGGGGGGGGGGGGGGGGGGCCCCCGCGGCCGGCCCCCCCCCCCACCCCCCCCCCCCCTTCCTTGTTCCCCCCTCTCCTTACGACCGCCGTCGCCCGTTTGGGGGCGCCGGCCCGCCGCCCCCCCCCCCCCCCCCCCCCCCCGACCATCCACACACCTCCTTCTCCACACCTCACCCCTCATTTGCCCCGCAGCCACTCTGTCACATTAACATACTGCTGAGCGAACCTCCTCCTCCCAGGGACCATCCAGGGAACTGAGGAGACATGATAGTGGGAAAAAATGTTTTATTTAGAATATCTGGAGTTCATCCTCATACATCACAATGAGACTCGATTTTGTTTTAAAATTAGATTGTTTTAAGACAAAGTTAGGGGCATGTGTTAATCATAAATATTTTTAAAATAGAAAAGATAAATAACTAAAATATAACCTAATTTAAATATTGGCATATTCATATAATCCGCATCTGTTTTTATGTGTTCATCCTGTAAGAAACTGATTTAAAAAAACGTAAAAAGAAGTCTTTTCTTTCCGTTTACCCTGAGAGACATTCGTCCAGAAGGGGGCAGCAGCGCGCTCCCGTCTGCGTTCGGACACTGTTTATGGGCCGTTTATCCCCTGAGTTCAGTCTGACAGGCGCACTAGTTCTTTACAATCAAAAGCTAAACCCAAACTGAGCCATGAGATCTACATATATTACATTTAACAACTAACAGTACACGCCGAGATATGTGTAAAAAGATAAAAAATAAATAAAAAAACCTAAAGGATCACACTTTTATAAAGGCTTTAATTTGAAGGGGGAACATTTCAGTGAGTTCTAATAGCGCAATCGTTAAATATGAAAAAATAAAGCAATAAAAAAGTGTAAATACACATTTTCTTAATCTAAAACTGCATAGAAAATGACGATAAGCTTTATGTTTTTAATTTATTTATAAAAATAAGTTTGTTTCCTTTAGTCTAAATGAGTTTCTCACCTACTTTTTTTTTTTTTAAGTTTTCACTTTTTTCTAACTTATCAAATTGCCTTTTTGTGCTCACGCGCCTGAGTCTCAGTGTGTGTGTTTGTGCGCGCGCGCGCGCGCGCGCTGCGGGCTCTACTTGATCTGTTGTTTGCGCAACACAATCACATTTCTTTTAAGCGACAGGGTGTCTAGACACACACGTGACCGGGCGCGTCAGTGCGCACTGGAGACTGGAGACGGAGGAAGGGCACCCAAACCATCCGCCTCATTTACAGACAGAGAGCCGTTCACTACCAACCCCCCTCCGCGAGCAGCAGCAGAAGACGGCGGCTCGGTTTCTTCCACACTCCTTCAAGCCACGGAAACTTCGTGTGAGCTACGAGGCTGTGGATTATTTGACCCGAGAAGGGAATTCAGCGGCTAAAATAGGCTCGCAGACTCGGTCTGGACGCGAACCGAGGGTCTCTCTCTCTCTCTCCTCTCTCTCTCTCTCCCCCCCTCGCTTCCTGCGTGGCTTTAACTCCCAACTCGTCTGAGTGAGTGAGAGATTCAGACCTGGATTTGGCTCCCCGGCTCGCTCAGGACGAGGCTCAGAAAACATCCCCAGCCTCGCCGAGCCTGGAGGAGAGGCCGTGGGATCAGGGCTTCTGTGGATTAAACGCTCCTGAAGACACGAGCTTCGGGTTTTCATGGATAATTGCGGCAGCGTTGAGGCTTAATTAGGCCCCGGTTTGAATAATGTCAACAACAGCCGGTGCTCGCTGACAAGGAAGGTTCCTGGCAGGAGACCTGGTTGGGAATCTCGGTATTTTTTTAAATATTTGATTTAAAAACGCATCCGGGCTGCGTGCAGCTTGGTGGATTTTCTGTTGGTTGTGAAGATTTCTAAGCTGCCTGAAGGTGATGGTGTTCTATTCCCGGAGGAAAAGCTGACTGTCCCGTGAACCCTGACTCTTTCTTTTATTTTTATTTCGGAGATCTGGTCTGCAGGGGAACGGCTACGGAGACTGGCGCATGCTACAGACTTCCTCCGCTCATCCAGCTCCCAGGTTTTCCACCGTCTCCTCTCCGGCTGCTTGTCATTGCCTGGACTCGGATCCCGGAATCTTCATGATTTGCGGACACCATGCTCGTTTTTTAGCCGGGAAACCCTCTTTTCGTCCCGCATGTTTAGGACCAAACGATCGGGGCTCGTCCGGCGACTTTGGAGGAGCCGCGCGCCCGTGGAGGGCGACGGGGAGACGGATAGAGGGACGCATGGCTCCGGGGGCTGCTGCATGGGCAAAGCGACAAAGGTGGCCAAGTCCAACGCAGGCTCGGAGGCTGAATTGAAGGCGTTGACCCACTCTGTGCTGAAAAAGATCAAAGAGAAACAATTAGAGGTGCTTCTGCAGGCGGTGGAGTCCAAGGGGGGCGCCCGAAGCCCCTGCTTGCTCCTGCCCAGCAAAGTGGACGCCAAAGTGGGTCAGCAGTCCTACTCTCTCCCCATGCTGCTCTACAAAGTGTTCAGGTGGCCGGACCTCAGGCATTCCTCGGAGTTGAAGAGGCTGTCTTGCTGTGAATCCTACGGGAAAATCAACCCGGACCCCGTTTGCTGCAACCCGCACCACATGAGCAGGCTTTGTGAACTCGGTGAGCAGAAATGTACACACAAAAATAGGAGAACGGTTCAGAAAATGCACAGAAATCTGCACTGATCGAGGCTATCTTTATTTCTAAGACTTGCTCCTTGAGGATTAATTAGCCTAATTCGGATGACATCACCTCTCTGGCACAGTGGTCTTGAGTTTCCATAAGGTCAAACTCGACTGGAGCGTGTGCCAAACGGTCTCTTTTCATTAGAAGCGTGGCCTCATTAGTTCAGTCACTTCACATGGAAATTCTGCGTTTTTAGATGTTTTGGTGTCTGGGGGGGGGGGGGGGGGGGGGGGGGGGGGGGGGTATAGTAACTTAATTCCATCAAAGTCCCGCTCTTCCAAACAAACATCTCATCATTATATAATTGGCTTTTCCAGCCAGGGCCCTCTTCACCAAGCCCGTCTTTTACTAGTCTGTCTCTGTGTGTGTAACTGTGTGTGTAACTGTGTGTGTAACTGTGTGTGTAACTGTGTGTGTGTGTGTGACTGTTTGTGTGTGTGCTTGCTTGGCGTCCCGGGCCAAAAGAGGTCCGTATCTCAGTTTGTCCTAGACGCTGATAGTGGCCCTTCTGGCGCCAGGAGGCCCCCTGTTTATCTGCCTGCCAATGAAAGGCAATAGCCGCCCGGCCGGCCTCAGTCAGTCAGTCAGTCGGTGCCTGCCTCTCCAGGCGGAGCTGACAGACACACACCGCCCCCCCCCCCCCCCCCCCCCCCCCCCCCCCCACATGTAGAATGACAGCTCTTATCTTAAAGTTTAAATCTCTACCAGTATTTCTTTCTGATGAACTCTCTCTCTCCTCACAGAGTCTCCTCCTCCTCCATATTCTCGCTATCCCATGGATTATCTCAAACCACCAGGTGAGATCTATATTTTATCAATGTAGACTGGATTACACATGCTCTTTAGTGTGTGTGTGTGTGTGTGTAGGAAATGGCCCCACGTTATGTTGTGATTTATGATAGCAGTGGAGTGGCACGCCTGGCTGGCTGGCTGGCCAATTCCAGCGTGGCTGGCAGCCAGAGCAAGGCAATCCACAGCAGAGATAGCAGCTATAGACTGACTGGCACGTCACCAGAGGTGGTGCGTGTGTGTGCAGTGTGCACGGTTGTTTGTGAGTCTTGTCTGTTGTGGAGAGAAGGCGGTTATCACCTGAAATCATCTGCAGATTCACCTTTAGTGTGTGTGTTTAGACATGTTTGATCCTAATGGTTTTCTATGCATGCAGCTTTGCCTCAAGAAGTTTATGTCATCGCCTAAGAATTTATTTTTAAAGCGCGATGAATCGATTGAGGCTGAGAGAAACAAAGTCCCATCACCTCCATCCCTTGAATCTGTGCTCGTCCATCCCATCAGTTGCAGGAAGAGCTCAGAGTTAAAGCGTCCAGCCAGTCGGCTCCAGAGGAGAAAGTGGCTTTCAGTGAGTGGAAACAATAGGAAGTCATTGCAGCTGCAGCTGTGGTGATTCAAAGCCCCCTCCATCCTCTCCTTTCCCTCTCTCTTTGTCATCTTTATTTACCCGGCTCTGATACTGTTGCGCTTGGGAAGAAGCAGCTCCTGAACTTTAAATACAAGCAGAATAGATCTAAAAACTACGGCACTGAAACTCTCCGACGCCGCTCTGATGTGATTGGAGCAGCTGTGAGGGGCTGGCGTGGCGGCTCTGCACCCAGTTCAGCTGGAGTCTTTCCAGCGATGAAAGGAAACGAGACAGTAAATAGGAAATGCAAGCGGGATGCAGACAAAGGAAATGATTATACAACCACCATGTTTCCTCTCTCGGAGCAAACTTGAATTGGTGTGACTGTGGAGGACTTGAGATGTAGGGAGATGGTGTCTGGGAGTATGTTTAAAATATTTTTTTCTTTAGTATTTAAAAAAAAAACATCTTAATCACAATTATACTAATTAAGCAGGGAAACGCTGTCTGGAGTTCACGTTTTAAGGAGACTGCAGACACAGGTGTACATCAGCAGGTGGCAGAATGGAGCCGTTTACTGGTGATGAAACTTATATATTCAGTTATTAAAACACCTAACACAAGACTTTTTTACAATAAGAGTCAAATATTTTCTGCGACATTCGTTTAAACCTTCTTGATCAATCACATGATGAAGCATAAACAGGGTGCTGCTATAAAAGGAGAGAAAAGCTGCTACGGGAGCCCAGAGGTCCAAACAGGGAGTGCGTTAGCAGAAAATGACTTTAATCTGTATAGAATAATAGTGTTTTGCAGATTAAATAGTTTTTGTGGTTGTTTGGGGACTAAATTTGAATATAAACCCAAATAATTACAGACTTCAGGTCTAGTTCTGTTACTTCACGTCATTATTTGGTCTCATTCAGTCGATCCAGGTGTGGTTGTGGCTTTTCAAAGGAGTCTTGTCTGTTTATCTTGCGTGTGTCTTTGTACTGTCCAGGAAAGGAGAAAGATGTATTAATTGGACAATGGAGCAGGCTGGAGGGCACACACACACACACACACACACACACACACACACACACACACACACACACACACCAGCTTATCATGCAGAAAGAGGGGTTTTTCCCTACAGCCTGCAGAAAGCTGTCTCTCATCACCTCCCGTCTCATTCATACAAACTGCCATCCCATCCATTTTTTCTGTATTTCTCACGTAGCAGGATGTGTTTAAACATCAGAAAATCTGCATATTAACTTTAACAAGTGGATCAGCCGTTGAAAATATCCACGCGAAGCGGAAGAGCGGTGGGTTTTATGATGCTGCTTTTATGATTCCGGTGAGCAGGAAGTGGGTTATGTGCGTCAGGGTGCCTGTCCTGCTCCGGCAGCGGCAGTCAATATGAAAGGAGTCTGGACATAAAACCCTACCTTGTTTCAGCTCTGGGGAATATAAATCGCACACTATTTGGCTCCCCCGCTCCGACGAGCCCCCTCGGCCCTGTGGTCAGCTGTGAACTGTTGCCCGAGAGACCAGGGGCAAGGCTCGCTGGCAGCCAATGAAAGCCAGGAGTTCTCGGGTTCTGCCCGCGCATCTCGTTACAGCCACCGCAGGAGCGCGGGCCTCGTCCGGACCGGGCAGGGCAGAGCCATCTTTACCATCCAAACCAAAAACTCCCAGGATGCAAACACTCGAGCTTTAATGTCACAATTCAGTCCAACCGAAGGCAGGACCACTGGGGTTCAGTCAGCGCTGACATGCAGCAGAAGGAATGTGTCATTAGTGAAGCTACCACAAGTTAGCGGCGTTGCAGATGGAACTACTCTCATCACAGCTTATGGAGGGAGTTTAGTATTGAAAGGTTTTTTTTTAAATGAAGCAAATGGGGAAAATAAGGAGATTAATTTCTTACTTTTAGTTTATTTTGGTGCATTTTTTATTTTGAAGGAGGAGGAAAACAATTACCAGACATTTAAGACCTGCACATGTTTGATGTGTGTTTGGTTGTTGAGCTGGGAATCAAAAGTTTCCGGCCCCAAACACTCGCTTCGGTCATTAGCAGAAAGGATCTAGCTCTTTCTAGATCAGCAGCTCGTCTACGCAGAGAAGCAGGGCTAACATTCCTTCCAAAGCAGTGGATTATGGGGGATTATCGGGGGTGTAAGAAATTCTCTGCTGTGAGTCTTCTGTGTGTGTGTGTTGGTGAGAGAGTGTGAGCTTCATCGTCAGCGTCTTCATTAGGCATTGATTTCACCCGAGTGATTGACGGCCTTGCAGCTGCTGGTCTCCCATCTCTCTCTCTCACACACACACACACACACACACACACACACACACACACACACACACACACACACAGGAACACACTCGGTACTAACTCATAGCTTCTATCTCCTGTAGATTCTCCAGACTCTGGACCTTCATCCAGTGATACTGGAGGAACGACATACTCGGCCCCCGTGGGGCTTTCAGGTAAATAAAATCATCTGTTTATCTTTCCTTCTTATCATCTTCCTCCTCTTGTTTTCCTTTCCATCTCCTTTGCATTCCTCCCAACACACACACATCATCTCCCCTTCATACTTTGTGATGATGAGGCTGTGATTGTGGGGGCCCCTGCTTCCCCTCTGTAATAAAAAAGCCAGTGAAGGAGGAGGAGGAGGCTGGCGTAGTTCTCCCACAGCCACATAAATTCTTCCCTCCTGGCTCTTTTGAACAACACTTCTCTCTTCTCCTCTTTTCTTCTCGCTTTCAGTGTGATGTTGTAATGGAAGACCAACATGCCGGGCTGTTGTTTGCTGAAGAATATGTTCAGTGCACGTAGGGTGAAGGGGGGGCTACTTGAAGTGACATTTGAGTGTTTGTTTCGGTGTGTTTGCGCGTACAGGGGACGCCTTTGTAGTCGGGGAACTCTCCTCCGGGCTGTGTGTGGATGGGAGTGAGACACAGGCGCCTTTCTTTCGTCCAGCTCCCATGCAGGACATGTTTTGGACTTCCTTAGCCTTCTCTAATCCCCCGTTGGCGGCGTTGCCTCCTCTCCCCGTTTGCCCAGGCTGCACAACAAAATGATGCTCGCAAGAGGAGAGTTTTTGCTCCACGCTGCAGATGGTTCTCATTATTGGGCCTTTAAAGCCTGTTTTATGTCGGTTGGTGTTCACTGCCCATTTCCCCCCCTCCCTCCTTTGTTTGGTGGTAGGGGGTGGAGGGTTTTAGCCTGCCTGTTTGTGTATGTAGTGTTTTAAGGGGGAGAGATCAGAGCTAAAAATCCAAAAATCACACTTGTCCTCATCTGGACCGTCAGATGGACACTACCGTCCTCCCAGTGTGCATTAACTAAAGACACATTTCAGACAGTTTAAACTGTGAAACCTAAGAAGTGGGGGCTTAACAGGCTCCTCCACGCTCCCCCCTCTCCATCAGTAAGGTGTACGCACCACCTCCCCTTTCTTTTCCACCTCCTCCCGTTTTCCTTCCTGGTGAGGATGACATGGCAGCCAGCAGTTTGGTGAATGGAGCTCCTCAGTGAGAGCAGGAGAAGTAGAAAGGCCGGTGGCCAAAGTGCTCTGCCCTCATGATTTCCCTGGCAAGCCAACAGGAAAAAAAAAGGAAAAGAGGCTAATCCATTCCTCTTCTTCCCTCCTCCCTCCTTCCCTGCCTCACTCCCTCCCTCTGGGGCCCTGACAAAAGAAACATGGCTCTCCCAGAGGCCCGCTGCTGACCTTCTAATTCACTCACTCTGCCCTTTTTATGTTCTTCTTCAGACAAATTTACAGAGAACAGGGAGGCTCTAAGGGGAGAGGCAAAGACTTGAAGTCAGCAAGAGTTCTCAACTTCTTTTTTTTTTTTTGCATTGTATGAGAATAATTAAGAGCTTGTTGTGTTTGAGAGCAAGAAAGAGAGCTAAAACAAAGCTGCATCTCAGGGAGAGTGGGTAACTGACTTAAAAACACCATTCAGACCGAGTTTAGAGATCAGGTTCTTCCTCGTTTATACATCCTGGAAAAAACCTCGAACCTTCAGGCTGGAAGGAGTTAAACGAACTGTGACAGCGACAAGCGCAAATGCAAACTAGGCTGCCTGCCAGGCTAGCAGCTCCAAAGCTCCCCTCGCCGGCTCACGTCATCAGCTTGGAACAGAGCAGAGAGAGGAAGAGGAGAGGACGGCTGGAGCCGGGTGTCGGGGCACCGGTCTTCGTTTAAAAATGAGGGAGGGCAGGGGGAGACTGAGCTCAGGGGTTTAGGTTCACCCAGGAACTGAACAGAGAGATCAGAGGAGGGGATTGTGAAATGGAGATCAGGTCAGGGTTAAGAGGGTGCTGTACTGTTGATTATGAATCTGTGGAGTGTTAAATAACTGAGTTATGAGCAGCTTAGGAGGTAATCCTGTTGCCACCCATCTATTTTTTTGTTGTTGTCAAGCGAAAGGAGGTCTGGAAGGAGTTTTGTTTTGTAGCGCTTTTTTTTTTTAAACCAAATTTTATCCCATTTATATGTTTCCCTGCATGTTTGTCTTGTTAGACTTGATACTTTAAGTAAAGCTGTTACCTTTAGCATAACTAAATGTCCAGAAAGGATGAATCAGACCATACAGTCGCTGCAGGAAATCTGTCCTTTTCCTCTCTGACCCCCACTCTGGGGATCGGTGCCCAGCAGCTCCAGCCTCCTTTAAAGTTCTGTTTGTGTCAGACGCTCGCTGTGTGTCACTAGCATGCCTGTTGGTGCCATTTGGGGCAGACCCGGAGTGCCTGTGTGTAAGAGGATCCACTTGGGCTTTGCTGACATGCATGCACACACACACACATTGACACACACACACAGGCAGGCGGATAGAATGACCCGGTGCGAGCCCTGGCGCGCGGCCGATTGTCACACAGGCGCTTCCTCCCACTGCAGGTTAAATTTAGGCCGAGTTGTATTCTTATACTGCCAGCCTACCTCGACAAACAGTCACCCAGCCCTTCAGTCAGTCAATTAGTCATCCACTGAATTGGCTGGAAGTGTAACCTTCATCAGGGGCTCCAATGGAGATTAAATTTAGTTTTGGCACCTAGGCTCATTAAATCAACCTAGTTCTGCTCTTCTAATCAAGCCCCCCCTCCCCTCCCGCCTCTCCCTCACATCCAAAAAGACCTTTTTTGTGTGTGCAAACTCAAGGTCAGAAAAAAAGGCTTGTGACATTTTAAAGTCCATAATGCCTTGACCTAATCCTTATTTTAAAAACTAAACTTAAGCAATTAAGAAACAGAGCACCCTCAGTCTTCCTCTTTCTGCAGCATTCCTGCCTTGTTTGGGTTAGCGGGGAGAGGAAAGGGCCGCGCAGGAAATGACCTCATGTCTTTGAGGAAAAGGCGAGCGGACAGGGAGGCAGCCGAGGCCTCGTCTTGACGGAAAACAAACACTGGGGTGCACCAGCCAGAAAGCAAGAGAGGGCGTGAAACCGAAAAAAGAACAGAGGAGATGGAGCGTTCTGCGTTGCTTCTGAGAGGAGCAGAAACGGACTCCTGTTAAAAGAGGTTCTTTTTTAGAGTAAATAAGCACTTTAGCTGCCTGAGCAGCAGTAGGAGAAAGGAATGAAGATGGAGAGAAGATGGCGGCTTTGGGTGGAGGGAGGGATGGCCGGCAGCTCTGCTCTGCTCTCTGTAATTTGGAGGCTGTGTGTTAGCCAGCGAGTTGAGCATAGCAGAGCCGGGCCGCTCTGTGCTGGGCCAGGATCTCTCATTACTCCCCACTTCCTCTCCTTGCGAGGCAGCCAAGCCGCCTCTTGGCAAGAGACTTAATTTTGGTTTTGGCCGCCCTCTGTTCCCCACCCTGTGTCATTATGCTGCACAAATCGAAAAAACAGCACGCAGAGAGGCGGCAGATGATGGAGAGGATGGAGGAGAGTGCGCCTTCCTTGCATGCATTCTGTGTATTTTTTATTTTTTTACCCTTTCATTCTTTTCCGGTGCTTTCTGATGTTGCATTTATAGTTAAGAACTATCTTAGCACCGGCTGACAGGAGGGTTCTGCAGATTTGGTTCCCAGCCAAAGCTGGAGGGAAGCCCAGAACGAGATGTTTTGGTTCACAGTCACTCTGTGGAAGTGGATTTTGACATTACTTGGATGGATGAAGCCATGAACAATAATGAGAGAATGTGTGAAAGGGGAAGAGAGGAAAAGGAGGAGGAGTGGGGGGGGGGGGGATCAAACCCCTCTTTAGATGGATGAAAAAAATGGAAATAAGTGGAGACATATGCCCATAAAGTTGCTGGCTCCGCCCTCCCGCCTCCTGCTCATTCATGCAGTCAGCTTGTGTTTTGTGAAGTAAAAGGACCCATCCCAGTCAGACTCGGCACTAGAACTGTGTCACATACTCAGAGGTTTAAACGGGGATGTAATTAGGGGAAAAGACGTGATGTTTTTGCCTGTGTTTGTGTGTTTCTTAGCAAAATATCTCACGAACCAGAGAATGAATTTGAACAAAACTCTAATCAGTTTCATGGATATCGCGCTGAAGTTTGACATGGTTAAGAGTCACTGGCAGCACATACCCATGAGTATCAACACATCCTTTGAGATTTTACAATGTCCTGTGAGATCGGTGGTCGATTTGCATTAGTTGAAGGAACGCTACGCCTTTAATTTGACCACTAATAAGTAATGATCAATTCTCAGACCACACAACTGGAACTGCTGGTTGTTTTTATTTAGTTCCCACGCTATTTAAACCACAACAATGTGGGTGATTGTTCAGCTTGTCTGTCCTTCTTTCTGTAGCGCCCTCTATATGTGTGTGTGTGTAAATCACTCCAAGATACAGATCTTCTGGGTAAGCTCCTGACTTGTGTGTTTGCAAAAGTGATCTGATGACATCATTCTACCCTGTTTCAAACTACCTTGTGTTTATTTGTCCTGTCACCCTGGGAAATCTGGACTGATGAGAGTGGTGGTGTGTGTGTGTTGGATTACAAAGTCATGAAAAGTTTGGAAGGACGCATAACAAGAGTGGAACAAAATGTCCCTCAGTGAGGAAGTATTGTGCTGGAGTTTTGCGATAAATTGGCTTGAAATGGAAGATGTGGCTCGATTAATTAGCTCCTGAGTTTTATCTTGAGCTGAGGAACGCATCATGTCTGAGTGACTTCAAGACTTGTGGATAAAGCACACACACCCCTCCCAAAAGAAAATCATGCCATAGATGGAGGGAAAACATGCGCTTCTTCTCCTTATCTCCTCCCGGTCGAGGCCGGATGGTTCATGTTAGAGATGGCGTGTCTGCAACTCATTCTCTCTATCTGTGTTTCTGCAAGGAGTCAGATCTGCAGATAGAGAAGCTCTGCCACTCCCCTGTGTGGTTTTCCTGCCATCAGGGCTTATTTAGGTTTCCTGAGACGGGGGGGGGGAAGGACTTAACAGCGCTGAATAACGTGCCATCCAAAAGCAGCACTTCCTCTCTTTCTGCTGTTTAAACCCACTAAAACCCATCTAGTTGACCATTTATCTGCCTTGTTCTTAAAATAATATCTAGACACAAATTGGCTTTCCTTGTGGAGTATTTAGATTACTTTGAAACTTGATAAACAATAAAACATTTGCTTTTCGTGACTAATTCTTAAACAGAACTGCGTGCTGTCTGCTTATGTGGAAATGTGCAAATAAAAGGCTTCACGTTGTGTATGAAGATGCAAGTTCACCTGAATATCCCAGCTAAATGGTGAAATGGATTGTGGGTAATGTAGTGAAGGTTTGGTGTTAATTGATTGTGCAGTTTTTGTGTTATGGGAGGGTGATTCTGAAGCAACCAGTCACAGTTTAAATGTTCTTCTTTAACACATCTACTAGTTGAATCGTTTTCTTTCGAAAAAGAACAAAAATGTTGCCTCAACTTTAGAAACTCACAATAAAAGTCTAGTATTTTGTGGTAAAAAGTAGAGATATTAGACTTTAAGGCACTAAACGTGTACTGCACAGCAGAGAGAACAAAAGGAATGCCTCCAGGGTGACCCTTGACCTTTGGAATAGACTTTCCCCGGCTCAAGAGAGGGTGTTGACTTAGAAAATAAGGCACCGTGAAGAGCCTTTCCTCCCCCCCTTGAGCAGTTTGCTTCATGTCTTCCTTGTTCCCATTTTCATCCGCCGTGCGCGTCTGATGACAGGGCCATTACACATCTGAGCTGAGCGAGGCGCACACACACACACACAGCTCTCAGGGATCGATGCGAGACAGTTCTCATGAGCCTCCTCGCTATTTACTGATGTTGAAAGTGTTCAGAACTGAAGGTTGGAAATTGAGTGTGTGGCGGTGTTGAATCTGCTGACTTCTAAGAATAGCAGCAACCTGGTGTGTGTGTGTCTGTGTGTGTGTGGAGTCAGACAGAGGTAATGATTAACCTTTCCAGACTGTGTTTGTGGCCCTAAGAGAAGTCTAGCACCTCCCCGCCCGTCTCCTCAGCCGTCCTGCCTCCCTTCAGACGGGTCCATTTGTCTCAGCTAGCGTGGCGTCTGCTCTATAAAACCCAAGACTGGACAGGAAGTTGAATTAATCTCCAAACTTCAACGTTTCTCTGAAAAAAACGAGGGAAATTGTCACCAATATAACTCATTACCACTCGATGGACCCAACGTCTTAGCCCTCCTGAGCGTCTTTGCTTTGTCGAGAACCAGCGGGGAAAGTCTTTATGTTAAATGTTGGGGGTTGCATGTGGAGACCCCCACGGGACAAACCAGAATAGAACAGACCAGCAGTAGACAACTGACAGAAGCAGAACAGAAAAGGTTAGGGTGACAGATGGCCGCAGGCTGCCAGCTAGCCAGCTTATCTCCAGCGAGGAGAAGCCCGAGACACAAGAGGGCTTAAAGGCCGGAGTGCAGAGGAGCAGGTGGGGAGGCAGACAGATCCACAGACTAATGCTTCGATAAACAGACAGAACCCAGACACACACACACACACACACAGATAGATAGATAGAGGAGCAGGAAGAGATGAATTCCACCTACAGCCTACGAGATGCACCTGAAATAGTGTAACACGAGGAGCCCGACACCTCAGGAAGTGTTAAAAAATCTTTAAAAAACGGTTAGAGTCGCTCCAGAACACGGCGAGCTGAAACTTAAATGTGTGTTTTTATAAATGTGTGTGTTCAGCAGCGTAACTCGTGAGATGTAAGCCCATCTGCTGTCAGAACAAGCTGTGAACATCACTCTTCACGAGGCAGCGCCCCGCCGACGGAGGAGTCTGGCTGTCTCGCATTTCCTCTGCCTATTTACTGAATGAGTCCGCGTTTGTTTACCTGCAGAGGTCCGTGTCAGGAAGTGTTGTCGTTGATATTCAAGCACGCAAATCTTTATCGTTACGCAAAGTGTTTTGTGGAACTTGACTCTGTAGACTAAAAGTTTATCAGTTTGTTTCTGAAGATTGGATCTTTACTAGCCTACCCTCTATTTTTTTCTTGTCTAACTTCACTCCGTTTGCTTTAAACCCCCCCTCCCTTCCTTCTGCGGTTTTCTTCTACCACGAGTTAGAGTTTCTGAGAGGAGAGTCGGTGAGGCGGGGGAAACGGGGCCGTTAGTGCAGTCCTGAATAGCAGAGTGTTTTCGAGCTGCAATGACAGGCTCAGACAGGCAGCCGCTCTAATGACCTATGACGCCAAGCTCTGTCTCTCGCAGCAACAACACACACACACACACACACACAGAGACACATAGGGCCCCACAGGTGAGCTCTACCAGCACACCCACGTGTCCTTGTCCTTATCAACCTTGGCTCTTCCTGAATGTGTAAAACATGCCAGCTTTGGAAGCTGTCTGACTTCTTCCTGAGGCACAAAAGACACTTTCTGTCTCTTATCTCGTGCACAAATTCTCCCTTTTTCATTAATATCGTCTGTAGGTGCATAGCAGAGTACTTTGGTTTCCCTTAGCACCCCATGAGGACGGATTTACGATAAACTCCCTGAGGCTCGGCGCAGTCCAACTTCAAAGAACACAGCCCCTCTTGTTTTATGGAAGGCATGCTT
Organism: Callopanchax toddi; assembly: GCA_006937965.1. Taxonomy (NCBI): domain Eukaryota; kingdom Metazoa; phylum Chordata; class Actinopteri; order Cyprinodontiformes; family Nothobranchiidae; genus Callopanchax; species Callopanchax toddi. The sequence goes on from SSNR01000013.1 coordinate 3,368,527, forward strand.
TCAGTTTTGCTGGCCCCCCCTTTCCTCTCCTCTCCTGCCTCCTCCTTCGTTTTTGTCTCTTCTTCTAATGTTGTCTTTTTCCTTCCTTTTTTTTTTTTACCCCCTCCTCTCTGCGACTAATGAAGGCTAATGACAGGCCAGGCTAAGACCGCTCGGGCCGGCAGAGATCTCGCCGCATTAACGTTGCAGTTTGTCTCAGACGGGACCTTCCAAATTACCGGTTACATTCACAGCTACTGCCAGATGGGGAAAAAAAGAAGGGAGGTAAACCAGGAGAAATGTCCCCTCACCTAGCGTTCTCGACCTTTGCACGCTTCGTTTAGGCTGAATTAAGCTGAGGGGTTAAAAGGCAATAACCTCAATAAGCACAAGAGACGCTTAAAAATCAGGAGAGGAAGCAAAGTTGCAAAAGTAACAGTCAAAATATGTGAAAAGCATTCCTTCTCCTCCCCATCCCACCCCCTCTCTGTCTCACTCCATTTCCCTTGCGCCTGACTGGCTCCCACTTTTCTCGCTGGGAGTAGCTGGGAGCCAGATTTCTGAGGAATAGAGATATGAAGGGAGAGAGTGGCAGCGCAGGAGGCGCTCTGAAGGGGGGAAAAGAGAGAGGGAGGAGGAGGAGTTTGGAAACTGGAGCGCAGCCAATGCTACACTTCTTTTTTACGCTCAGGAAACTTTAGACCGAGGCCTCACCTGTCAGTGATTCAGACACCAGGGTTTGAGAGTTAACATGCTTTATGTGTTTTGGTTTTTCTGTGTGAAAGCCCTTCGTCGGTTATCGTGGCCTCATCTTTGTCAGCCTAAGACGGATTCTAATTTCCTCCAGCGGGGTGAAGCATGTTGCTGTAGAGACAATCAGGACAGGGAGGTTGACGTCAGCACATTGTTGGCCTCGCCGCTACAAAAATACAGCGAGCCAGACAGAAGATAAGCATTTAATGCCTAGATAAATATTGTAGTGCATGTGGAAACTTGCCTGGCAGCGTCTCCGAGCTGATTTTCTTGTCTGAAGTCCAAGAATTCCAATATGGTTTTCCTGTATGGCAGAAGTTGTGGATGACAGTTGAGTTTTGGCTCTTGACTAAAGCAAATACTCCATTTCCCAAAACAGGGATAAAGAAGAAGTGGTTCAGATGTAGCAATGTTTAAGCATCTCTGCTGCTAAGATTTAGATGACATCTGATCAGAACTCTTTCATGAAGTCATCTTTTCCCCTCTTTTCTCTCGTTTCTTCTTGGGCTGTACATTTTGCAGTCCGTCGTTTTGTTGTTGCTGCTTTCCCCTCAGATCTAAGTGTCTCTGTCTCTGTTTCCTCCTTCAGATTCTCTGGCGTTGCAGGAGTCTGGCGAGCGCGCCCATTGGTGCGTGGTGGCATACTGGGAGGAAAAGACGCGCGTTGGACGCCTCTACTCGGTCCAGGAGCCCTCTCTGGACATCTTCTACGATCTACCTCAAGGGAACGGCTTCTGCCTGGGCCAGCTCTGCTCCGACAACAAGTCCCAACTGGTGCAGATGGTGCGGGCGAAGATCGGCTACGGCATCCAGCTGACGCGCGAGCCGGACGGAGTGTGGGTCTACAATCGAAGCTGCTACCCTATCTTCATCAAGTCGGCCACACTGGACAACCCGGACTCGCGCACGCTGCTCGTGCACAAGGTGTTCCCCGGATTTTCCATCAAAGCTTTTGACTATGACAAGGCCGGCAGCTTGCAGAGGCCAAACGACCACGAATTCACGCAGCAGCCTCGCACGGGCTTCACGGTGCAGATAAGCTTTGTGAAAGGCTGGGGACAGTGCTACACCAGACAGTTCATCAGCAGCTGCCCCTGCTGGTTGGAAGTGATCTTCAACACCCGATAGCAGCAGCCTTCACTCGGACCTCTTCTCCCACAAACAGAAAGACTTCACCCGCTTTCCTTTCTCGTTGAAGAGGTTTAAGCTGAGAAAAAGGGGGACTTAAAGAAGAAAGTATCAAATTCGGATGGACTTTGTTTAATAAATGACTGAGATTTAAATAAATAAGAAGCAAAAAAAATGTATTTTATGTTATATATAAATATATTATTAATTGTAAATATGAAGACGTTTTATATGCATCATTATTTATGTATTGTGCAATGTGTTGATGAGAAAAGAAAATAAGATGCACTTTGCTTAATATAAATACAAAAACGAAGAAATGCCAAAATAAAAAAAAAAACAAAAACAAATAGTTTTTCATGTCTGGTCTTATCTTTGGGGTTTCTTTAGTTTTAATCGTCCTCTTTTCAGTTCAGAGTTCACCTCGTATTGGTTCCACATGCCGGTTCTCTAAACACCCTGTAATTTTGTGTTTTTAATAACCAAAGTCAACATCGGTTTGGCTTTGTCTTCCTGAGGGGCTTTGATGTCGTGCTGAGGATCTTAAAAGCATTTAAGACGGAATGAGTCAGACTGTGACGGAGCTGTAACTCAGGGGCCTCGTTCCTACGGGCTCATTAGGCTTTTTTAAATTGTCTGCTTTCTGTTTTTTTTTTCTTCCTGAGTTATTTGGGGATGAATGTCCCACTTCCTCTCTGTCATTAAGTGACTCATGACATCACCAGCCAGGAAGCACTAATGACAAATTTCAGGAACCAATAAAGTCAACAGTGGGTCTGGCTTCCTGGAGGGGTTTCTTTATTTAAATGGCCAATAAGAAAAAATAAAATCATTTATCTAACAATGAGTTTTAGTCGACTCCTGAAGGAAAGGAAGAACTGGAAAATTCCAAGTTGGGCATCTTGAATATCAGAGGATTGTGTTGTGATTAAACTCGATGGCCTATTTATGATGGCCTGGCTGTAACTCTGAAAACAGGACAAAACAGATCTCAATCTAACAAACATTTTCTCTCTCTGTGTGTGTGTGTGTGTGTGTGTGTGTGTCTGGGCATCGTCCTGTTACTAGTCAGATGGGTGTCTGCGAAGAGGATTACTACCGTAAGCCTGCTTTACCCACACAGTCTCGAAGCCCTACATTCACAGGACCTACTTTCCACCTCCTATTGTGTGCTCTGTTCAAGAACTGGTTTTATACAAGAGGAAAACGGCAGTTTATGAAAGCCTTTCAAAACTTTCTGTGAGATAGTTCAAACCAGACGAGTTTGTTGTTTTTATATCATATTTCTGTCATTTTAAGACTCAAGTTTTATATCAGAAAACTTTAGTTAAAAATTTCCATCTATAAATGAGAGAAAAACAAAACACAATTAAAAACCGTGTCTTCTTGGTTTAATAGTCATGAAACTCGATGGCTGCCTGTGTAATCCCTAACCTTGCTAAGACGGCTGAAGCAGCTCGGTGCCGTGTGTGTTTGTGGTCTTATAGACTTGACCCATGACTTCCCTCAGACAGGGTGGCCCTGATTCACTAAGTCCATTAAAGCTGTGACAGAATTCACCAGCATACACGTACTTTACACGTTGGTGAGAACGTCTAGGAAAACGTAAAACCGCTATCGGACCCAGAATGTTTCTATGACAAGAAATAATCATGGCTCCATTTTTATAAAGATGTGAAGAAATTATGTTTTGTTCATGGTGGATAAAATCAAACAAAAATATTTTCTAAAAACCAAATAATGAGATGTGGTGACTATTTTTAGGGTGCAATAAATGTAAAGGTTCTTACTTTACAAATGACTTTGATGAATACATTATTTTAGTTCTGATTAAATAAAAAGCTTTGAACACTAAACTTGAATAAAATTATTAACATTGTTTAGCATTTATTGGTTAAACAAGGAAAAAACTAAAGGAATGTTAAGCTAATGCTTTAGCATCCATCACATTTAGCTAAAGACCAGTAAAGTTCTTGTCATCGTTTTCTTAGTTTTCTCATGTGAACAGTTGACATACAGACTGTGTGTTTTGTTAAACAAGCTCTAGGTCAGCTTATGTTGTTATATGGAGACAATGAAGGTGTTCACTTCAAACATAAGAGGGATGGGACATGACTATCACCTGGATTTTGGCTTTTTCACTATGACTGAGCTCAAGGTGAGTCATTTTCTTTAATTCTTTTATTTTCAAAAATGTTTTAGCCATTGTTTGGCTTTATTAAGAGCCTGTATGGCTTTGGGTGTGGATTCTCAGCTGATTAAATGTGCACTAAGCTACTGAAATAATGGAGCATGTCACATTTGTGCTGCATGTGGTTTTGGGTGTGCATGAGGTCAGGTGGAAATCTGCTAGATTATTTTATTTTAACCAACCAGGATATCTCATAAGTGATCTTTCTGAAATCAGCAAATAAATTGAAATGTTGCACTAAGATTGTTGCTCAAAAAACTAAGAAAATACATTGAGCTTCAGGTTCAATCTAATCTATCAACATTCAGAAACTAATAGCTACAAAGAATACAACTCACTGGTAACAAATGTGCTGTAGACAAGTCTGCTGAAGGTGCTAGATGTGATCTTGTCTCTTAAGGAAAAAATGCCTCTATATTCTTGTAAAAGTTGGTCAAAATTCCTCCACGGTGACGTGAGAGACTCATTATCATTAACACTTGATTGTAGTTGTTGCCACCAGACACGTGTTAGAACAAGCCAAGCCAACTTCAAAACTTCATTTTATATTTACTCAGAATACCTGTGTCTGATTTGGTTGCTGATCTGAATTGCTTGAGTGTGGCGAAGACTTTTTCACAGCTCTGTACACACTCTGAGGTTTGTTTGTGGGTGGAGGTCCTCCAGTTGTGTTGGGTGGGGTTCGAGGGTCTAGCTCGCTGTTTGGCCTGATTTTTGTTTGTGAATGTGCCACGACTTTTTCACATCAGGGATTAGTCCAACATGGAATCAGATGTAAACAACTCTTTGATTGGGTAAATTGCTGCAGATTTTCAAAATTGTATTCATTTCAGCCCATAATAATGTGCAGTGTTGTTAATTGTGCACGTCCATGTGTTCTGGCACACGTTTCTGCTCGTGAGGTTGCAACACAGCAGTGATTGTAAAGACGAAGCCAGCCCCCCCCCATCCCCTTTTCTTATCCCTTGGAGGGTAGGGCCCAGTCTGTCCAACTGCCAGCTCCCAGCAGGAGGTGGATGGCTGCAGCTCGGGATGGGAGGTTATGGAGGCGATGGGGTGGGGACAGTCTAGCCATGTTTACAAGCTGGAAGTGTCGGTTGAGGGTTTAAAGAAGGGGACAGTCACTTCTGGCATTCATATGCTTATTTAGCCTCAGCATGGGCTCCATGGATGTTTCTCCTAATGAATTATTAAGAATACATACATGATCTGTAACTGAAACACATGTATGCATGCTCAAGAGCAGACTGCTGTATTCAAGCTTCTTTAAATAAGTTATGGTCACTTGAAAGATTTCATTATATTAGCTGACAGTAGCAAGAACTCAGCTTGCTGATAGTCATTAGAAAAATGCTTTGAGCACAGCACTTTCCAGGAGATGAATTTTGAGCAAGTATTGATCCACTGCAAAGAAGCGGTCACACTCAGGGCTTCTTTCTGTGGACTTTCTGCAGGTTGCAGGTACTTTTATTAATTTTTGCCCTTCGGTCATTTATGACATCACACATGTCAGCATTTAGAGGTCAGGAAAACAGATTTGTTGCCACTTTACTTTTTTTTTTTTAAAGGAACCCTACCAGTTCTTCTGCTTGGTTCTTCATTTACAGTGTCTCACTCCTGATTTGCAGAATTAAAGTGAAAGAAATCAAGCTAATCCAAAAACTTTTCCAGTAGATAGAGCATGCAAAATGTCAAATACACCATGTCACTACTGCATGATACACTACAGCATCCATATTTGTAAATTCAAAGTCTCGTTTTTTTATTGATTTCCTGCTGCTTCCACCTTTGCATGTTAAGTCACCAGTTCCCAGTGTGAAAATGCAGAAGTGTAACAAAAAGTTTTCTCCTCTCTAACTTTTCTAAACTGAGATCTATGAGGTTATAATCCTGCCAATAATCAGAGAGCACAGATTAAACATCCACGCGTGTATTTTCCCCTCCCGCTGAAGATTCCCCCGTCTCGCGCGCGCACATCAAACACCCGCGCGCGAAATTCTACTACTCGCGCTTGTATTTACCACTGGCGCGCATAATAATACTCCTCGCGCGTGCAGAATGAAGCTCTCATGAGCGTGAGTGTGGCTGACATGCGCGCGCGCATGCTGCTTTGCTCTCGAGTGAATATTCTGCTCGCGCGCGGAAATTATTTTTGTCAGTTTGGAGGCGGGTACCAAGGATTCACCGGCCCTTACATGATTGGTTACTTTCGAAGAGAGAGGCGGGACTCCCAAATGTTTATCTCTATGACGCTGGTTTGGGCTAACTTTTTTTAAAAACTTTATTAACACGTTGCCAAAAATACAGAACATAGCGTCAATGGAGGCTAACTTTAGCCAGTTCAGGACTGCGGTGAGGATGGATGGAGTGGTGACTAAATAAAAGAACTGCAAGCAACAGTAGCAGAGCCAAAGAAGATATATTTAAGTAAGTAAATTTAAAGATAACCTTGGATATTTCTCAAGTAACTGCCTGGAAATGCCTACTTTTGTTTCAGTTGTCGGAGCTAGCCATAGACGCCACTTTGGCTAACTCATAAAGTCGCATGTTAGATTTAGCTTTGATTAAAGTAAATGAAAAATACATCTACATAAACCATTCAATAAATAAGTTAAACGTTTTTGTGTCTGTAAAATTAAAGTGTTTTCGTTTTCACTGTTGTCCGTTTAAGAAAATGTATATTTCCCTTTTAAATTGCCGATGTTTTTATAATGCAACATTTAACACGACATTAAGGTTAAAATTTAAGAAAAATAATAAATGGAATTCAGAGGAATGAAACTTAAGTTGTAAAAATAATTTTATGGGACCGTAGATTTGATGAAACGTGTGGCGTTTAGGCAGTGACTCTATATTGGCCCATATTCTAACCGAGGAACTGAATTATTATTTAGAAATGTTATCAAAATGATCGAAATATTTCTAGGCAGTAAAATATAGTGAATTACGTTCTATTTCTATATTTCTCCTTTACTTGCTGAGTAACCAAGTGTTGACTTGTGTGTGTCCAGTTGCCTACACTCAGCTTTGATGTTGCAGAATATTGGAACGGGAAAATAACAGGTGAGTTATGATCCAAACGCATTTTTATCCAAATAGTTAGATTTCTTCATTTCAGCAGTGATGGTCATTTTTCTCTTGTCTTGCAGAACCAGGTACGTGATGCAGCTCTCAATTTGGTCTCCATGCTGAGAGCTGCTTTGAATACTCCAGTTCCAAATGGTATGATTTAGAAACTGGCTAATTCATATTTTCAGTACATTATGTTGTGTCAACCCAATGTCTTATTTAACAACAGTAATTGCATGAAGTAGTGACTAATGATGTTGAATGTTGTAAATGAAGTTCAGGGACAGAGCTCTACACAGCCATGGTCAGACAGTGGCAGAAGGCAGGCCATGCTACACCAATCTCCACTGCAAAATTCAGTTTCTGCACAGGCACCTTCAGAGAACGCTGTTCAACAAAACATGTCCAGGTGTGGATGTTATTTGTGAACGCCTATGAATGACACAGTTGGCTTAAGCTTTTTAAACTGTGAGATTCTTTAAAATGTG
>SSNR01000013.1:3386542-3456909 GCA_006937965.1 Callopanchax toddi
TATATACACACACACACACACACACACATATATATAATTGTATATGATAAGGTGTTATCATACAATGGGTTAATAGGATTGCATCTGTTTTTCAATAAATTTAATACAATTTAAATTAAAAATAAATTAATTTAATTAAAAAAAAACAAAGGGTCTAAAGCTTGCAGAAATCTTTGAGTGCATTGCTAGGTTGCTAAATGGTTATTAATGTTAAATGGCATTAGACAAATTAGCCTATACATAACAAATATTTAGCGATCTTAACTATGTATGCAATGTATTTCTAAAAATGTATTGAGCTAACAAGAAAACTGATCTGTAAGACAAAGTCTGTGGTCAGCGGTTTAATCTGTAATGGTAACAGTCTGATGCATACCAGGAAAAACAAACCAGCTTTACAAACCAGCTGAGTAAAGAACTGGTTTTGTTGAACAAAGCCTTTTATCAGCACGACTTACGTGAACATCTTCCACTGCAGCAGCCATGTTGGAATGTCGCAGTCCGTGTTCAGGTAAACAACTGTGCTGTCAATCAAAGTCCAAGGCACTCCTATGTAGGCAAGATCTTTTTTAAAGTAACCAATCATGTAAGGGCCGGTGAATCCTTGGTACCCGCCTCCAAACTGACAAAAATAATTTCCGCGCGCGAGCAGAATATTCACTCGAGAGCAAAGCAGCATGCGCGCGCGCGTGTCAGCCACACTCACGCTCATGAGAGCTTCATTCTGCACGCGCGAGGAGTATTATTATGCGCGCCAGTGGTAAATACAAGCGCGAATAGTTGAATTTCACGCGCGGGTGTTTGATGTGCGCGCGCGATACGGGGGAATCTTCAGCGGGAGGGGAAAATACACGCGTGGATGTTTAATCTGTGCTCTCTGATTATTGGCAGGATTATAACCTCATAGAGATCACTCTGACTGCTATCTACTGCAGGAAGACACTTATGACTAAAAACACAAAAATAAACTCAACTCAATCTGTTCATCACTTTATTAGCCGCGGTTTATATATTTGCATTACTGAACATCACAAAGAAAAATGTCTGTCTACAATTGCTGGATTTCAAAATAAAAGCAGAGCAAAAGCAGCATTGAGATCAGCTGCTGCAAAAATGAACAATGCTAAACTTTTATTAAAAAAAAAAGTCTTACATTGAGCATCATGCAATTTATTTTTTAAATTTAAGCAGCTGCAGCATCTTCGTGGCAGCAAACAGCCCTTATTGACTTTGAAGTGTGGAGCTTCATCGTTGCCAAAAGTCAAATAGGTAAACAAGTCAAAACCACATTAATAATTTGTGATATATTTATTTAAAGCAGTTCATTTATCTTCAGAAGTCAGACGCTGGCATTTGCTTTAGCAGATGAAACAGAATGAGTCATTGTTTGATGAACGAATGTTGCTTCCTCGTTTCTGACTTTTCAGAATAAAACGCTCAGCAGCAGCAGAAGATGCTCAGTCTGCAGCTGTTCTTTGGAGAATCATTTAGATTTCTGTATTTTTTGTGTTTTATGTATTACTCCCTCTACACTCCCACCCAGATCACATTACATTAAATCATCAAACACCACACCCCCCAGTGCCCCCTCTCCTTCACTGTATGGGATCTATGTGTTATTATGACAATAAATCAGGAGGAAGCGTCAGAGAACACGCTAAATATAAACTACCAAGAGTGATTGATGGGCGCAATATTAATATTAGACAAGTAAGGGATGACTTTAGCATCCTTTACATTTTCTTTTTCAATTACATTAACCAAGACAAGCTTGCATTTTGATTATAAAGTGTACTGTCTTTAGCTCTATTGGATCTTTTCCCCTCAGGCCCAAAACCATTACAGATCTCAGATCAGCTAACGAAAATCATTAAAGCAATGGGAAATTCATTTTCAAAGAGAGGAAAACCTAGAGATAAGGGTGCTTTCATAAATCTGATGGTCACACAAAGTCCTGATGCTGTCCAGAGTGCAACATGTGGTTGCAGCAGCTGATTGGGCGCCTCGGCATTCCTTCCAGCAGGAGGGAAACGCTGGAGGCCAAACCACCGCCGCCGCTCTCCTCACAGTTTGGTGTGAGGTGACAAATGCCTCCACGTGGATTACAGCATTTCTGCTAGTTTACAACCAGGTTAACACAACGTCAGCAACACAAATCTCACCCACAGCCGAAGTCACTGAGCAAACCCTCCAGTTGTGATTAAAACAAACAGGATGAAATAAAGGGAATTATAGAAAAATGGAGGTGGTAGAAGACTGGAGTTAACTGCTGGGGGGAAATCTAATGTTGTTGGTCTCTGTGTTTATGTGTGTAGTGCTGACTCTGTAAGATTCCTGTGTGGATTGGAGTAAATGAGGGCTGTGGAATTTGAGTGGAGGGTAATCATAGCAGACCTACAGGAGTAACCAGATACCAGCAGCCAGACTTCAGAGGAATGGGAATCCCTCCACCCAGACACGCCACCTCCTGCAGCAGGAGACACTTTGGCTGGGACAGACACCCCCCCCCCCCTCCTTTAACCCAAACCCTGCTCTTTTAGTGTCCAGCCCTACCACCCCCACTCAATATCTAAATGAGGTCTGTTTGTTCTGCTTTTTAAATACACATTTGTGGCTACAGTGACTGCTCCCTGTGAAGCCGAAACTTTTAGCAAAAATATTCCACAAACTGACTTAAAATAGTACAAAACAAAAGTTACTTTGTGGTGTTTTTTGTGAGAATAAGTTTATCTCTCTTTTACTTTTTTTTACAGCTAAATTTCAAACAACAAAACATTAGTCACCACCTTATAAAAGCCCACTCTTCTCAACACGCATTTTGTTATATAAAAATGTCAGAATTAACCAACATAAATACCAGAAAAACAAAAAAACATGAACATCAGAACACCTTAAGCTCTATTTGAACTCATCCTTCCTAATTAAATTGTACTTTATTTATTTACATTGGCATGTTTATACAAGTTTTATTAACACATTTAGGGATTTGTGCACCACCTTCCAACCTTGAGGAAACGCCACAGAGATTACAAGCTTGGGCTAAAATGGACCGAAAACAACCCCCGTCCTCTCATAGAGCTTTAGCATGAAAAATGTATGAGAATGAGGAGGACAAAAAACTTATATGGGCAAAAATGTAAATGTTTTTATGATAGACAGAATGTTAATTCATTGCTTAGCAAAACGCAGTCTCAAACTCCAGCCCTAAGCTATTCTAAGGGATCTGACACATGTTTATTCCCTGGTTCCTGCAGGAAAAACAAAGGGGTCACAGAAAAGACCCTCTAAATAACAAAACCCTGCAGCTTATCTCTTTATCTGTTGCTCTACCTGAAGGTTTGAAGCAGAGTGTGAAGCGGTTGGAAGTCTGAGGTCATGGTTCCCAACAGGAGAAAGATGGAATTCTCTCCTGAGTTTTTAGTGAGACTCTGACTCAAGTGGAGTTCATTTTCATGTCTTGTTTGTGCAGGATGGTAGGACTGAGCAAGAAATGAACCAACGGACTGAGTTTGGATTGAATAAACTTTAAGTTTACTGAACTGCCTACATTCTAACCCTCGCCTATGGTCATGGGATTTGGATTAGAGAAGAGGCTGAAAAGAGCTTCCTCCGTTGTTTCAGTCATTGAAATAAGATGAAGAGCTCAGATCTGCTGCTCTTCCTCATCAAACAGACTCCACTGAGGTTGTTCAGACATCTGATTAGGATGCTTCCTGTTTCTTAGGAACTCGCTGGAGGGGTTAAATATCCTGTTATGTCAGGGAACGCCTCAGGATCCCCCAGGAGGAACTGGAGAGTGGGAATGTCTGGGCTTCCCTCTATTTCACCCCAAAAATTCTAAACCTTTCTTTGTCTGGTAGTTAGTATGTAGACATTATTTAATCAATAGAGGTGTTCCCCTAATCCTCAAATGAGCTCTTTTAAAACAGAAAAATAGATTTATGTATAAAAAGCACATCAAATGTAAAACTTATAAATACTTCTACAGTGATAGGCAAGATCATTTCACTTTTATGCCAATTAAAAACCCTCAAAACTGAAGTAAAAAAAAAAAAAATCACAACTGCAGTCTCACTAATAGAGTGATATCCCCTACTAATAAGTGCATTTCAGGGAAAAAATCATAGAAAATTAATCCCAGAGGGAACATTTGTGCGAGTGTTCGACACAAGCAAGAAGAAATTCAGCACATACTCTTAAGTATGTACACACAAGCTCGGGTTTGCAGAGGTGCGTGCACAGACACACACACACACACACACACACACAGCAGTTTGGACTTTTTCTAAGTGTCTTGCATTGTTTACCCTGGGGCCTTGTTATGTGAAGAGCCAGATCAAAGCAGCAGTGTTGCTCCAAGCATGATTAAAAAAGCAGGAATAGAAAGAACGAAGAGATGACTCCTGTAACTCCTGCTTTGCTCTAATTATCTCCTCACTCAGCAGCAGAAGAACTGAGAGAGGGTTGAAGATCCTGTTTCTCCTCAGCTTTTGACTCACAGTGTCCGTGTTTTATGCATATGGTGCAACAATTTTGAAATATTTATATGCAGCATTTCTTTAAATTATTCAAAAGCAACACCTCTTACTCATTATGTCACTGATAATCATGAATCAGGGTTTTTGGACTTGGATTCTGAAAAAGAATGACCTGTTGACAACCTTTAAAGACATACATTTTGGGGAAACAACTGCAGTGATTTCCTAAAAACTGTAAAGAATTAACTGCTTTTAAAAGCCTTTGCACCAAACAAAATTTTTTTTCCAAATTACTACCTTTTCTTTAAACATAAACCCAAAATCTTTAGACAAAGTTATTGATTCCTTGTGTTGTGCATCACCTCCTGATCCTCCGTGACTTCAACCCCCCCTCTGTGTTCCTCGCTGAGTGTTCTTTTCCTGTTGCCCTTTTCGAAGAACAAGCCAACAACGCTGACGTACTTCCATGTCGCGCTGGGCGAGCTGTGCTCTCCAAACAAACACTTTGAGCCTGAGACAGACAAACTGGCAGAAAAAAATCAGATAAAGAGGGAAAAATGTCACCAGGGAGGAACTGTTTGTAATAAAGATATACTAAAGAAAGAAAAAGTCCTGATAACACTGTGATTTATTGAGCTGTATGTTCTGTGCCACACAGACAACAGATAGAGATGCAGAGGCTTAGAAATAAGAATAAATAGAAACGGGAAAATGTCCTGTGTTTATTAATGAGAACAACTGCATGTACAGTATGTATTATAAATATTAAAGCAAGAAAGAGGAATTCATTAATTAAATTTAGTCACTGTGTTATACTACATTGGACATTATCACATTATTCCTCCCATACATGATATTGGTAATATGAAATGTATTTATGCTGGTTGAAATGTAAAAACTATCATAACAATAAATAAAATAAATGAAGGAAAACAACACAAACCTGTTCATAACCAATATTATTGATTATTTGAGATTTGGCAGAAAATCTCAAAAGTCCCATCAGTGTCTGTCTTACTTTTTGACCCATGGGAAATTTAAATGGCTACTCCCTGTAGCGACTAGCTACTTTCCTCTAACTATTCTTCAACTAACAGTGCTTTTAACATCACACAGTTTTTGTGTTACTGTTGAATTAAGTTGTTCTATCTGTCACCACCCTGTTTCCTGTGCTAATGTTTTATTTCATGAAAAGAGAATCGAGTTTAGACGTCTACTAGCTCGATTCCTTCTAGAGGTGGTCCTTCAGATGATCTCCAACAAAAACAACATCTGAAAGCAAATTTACTACAATTCTCACAAAAGATAAAAACAAACGATTTAAAACAACACCATAGCACTACATGCTGTTTGTGCTCTGGTTTAACAGGCTATTAACAGAGTTTATACTCCTAAAATAATAATAATAAATCACAAACACATTTTAGTGGGTCTGAAGCAGAAAAGATTTGGAATACTGTTGATGATCCTGACTGCTCCTACACCAACCCCACTTCAAAGAACATCAACTACACCTTTAATGTTTTATGTTTTTTAAAAAATCAGAAAATCAATGTTTTTTGATAAAGAAAAACAATTAAAACTAAAAACACATGAATACGTAGACATTTCTTCACAACTTTGATGCTTTTCCTGACTCTAAATTCCATCTCGATCACACTGATGGGGCTCATCATAGCTGAGTAACCAGCTACTGATTTATTTAAGGTTTTTTTGTTTTCTCGGGTACACAGCCGCCTCTGTTCTGTGCAGAATTTTCAGATATTGAATGGTACTGAATGAAATGCTGGAGAGGGACTTGTAGTGAAGCAGCTGCTGGCTTTCCTCCAGGACCTGCTATCAGTCATCTGGGCAACGGGGGTTAATGAGAACCATCATAGATAAAGACAGAAGTGTGCTGACAAGCTTTATATGTGTGATGACGATGTGAGATTCGACCTCTCTCTCTCGAAAAAAAGAAAAGTCGTGGAAAACGTTATTCATTCCCTCCTCTCTGCTATTGTTACTGTAGATCTCACATTATGCAAAGCAAAACAGGGAAAGTGAAGTAAAACAATGTCAGAGAAGTAAATAGGTTAGTGAAGAGCCGTATCTCACTGGGCTGAGACCGTTGGTCAACAAGGAAAATCAGGTAATCTGTTTGTATATGTCCAAAATGCTATTTGGGAATTAAACAAATAGATAAACTGGAATTGTTAAAGACGCCTTTATGGTTGAAATAAGCTGTTGTGTGACTCGTGTCAACTGTGATGTGAAGGTTTCTGTTTAACAGGAACATCACAAGAAGGAAAGTTATGAGCTGGAAGTAGATTCTTCATTCAGCAATGGAACTACTAACTTATCTATTAACTCTTCAGTGATTTTTTAAAGGGTTTATAATGTTTGCAGTGACTGAGGCTTTTGTTCACGTTTTTAGATGCCTGTAGAAAAAAAAAAACTGTCCCAATTTAGCTCCAAACAAACTCTGGGACAAAATTTAAAGGTCCCAAATTCTGCCCTTTATGTCCACTCTGAATCAATTCTTTAACATCTCAGTGACATGTAAAAGCTCTGCATTGGTCAAATTGGCCTTTACTTTAAGTGCAGCTGTTGTTCTTCCACCCCTCATCCAACCTCCTGAAGCAGAACCTTCGTTTTAAATGGGTGGGGCCGAGCAGCTCTAAACCCCGTTCATTCTCCGTGCACGCCTGCAAAACATTAGTGGGTCTTCAGGGGCTCAGATGAAGGGAGTAAAAAAACTTCTGTGCTCGTTGATGAAGCATTTACAGAACTACTGCAGAGCTTCGCTCGTAGCTTCGCCATGACTGTTTGCTAACGTTTGTGAGGATGAGCGCTCCCGTGGTTTTTAAAGGGCGGGGTGGGCTCAGGTAGACAAAGGTGCTCGTGATTGGCTCTGCCCTCTACGGAGGAGTGGTCTTTTCCCTTCTTGACGTCAACAGGGGAAAGATTTTGAAACCACCCGTTTTAGCATTAGCTCAAAACACATTTCCCAAAAATGAGAATGAGGAAGTGAAAACACAGAAAATATTTTAGATCTCAGACACAGTGTTTGGGACTGATATGATATAATAATATGTTAAAAGACCTTTAGAAAGTGAATTTTGCATAATATTGGACCTTTAGTTTCACAGTTTATTAACAGTTTTGTAATTAGTGCGATTCAAAGAAACCACTGTATTTACAACATATCCAACATGACACATCCAGATTTTGACCGTGAAAATAAGAATTTAACATAAAAACTTCAAACAAGAATAAATGTAATAAGACCTGAGTTTGATTAAAAACCCGTTGTTGGCTAATTATTATTAAAACCCATCAGATTCTCTTCCTATTGGCCTAAATGGTTGTGTTAGTTTTAAAACACTTGTAGCTTTTAGTGTCCACTTGGGAATAAAAGTGTGGAACAACCTGAACTTTACGCTGCTTTTATTTGTTGTCTGCGGGACTTTGTTTGTGTGACTGTATTTCTTTCACTTAAATGCTGAAAATTTCCATATTTGACCAACATGTTATACCGTCGCTAATGGGCTTTCTGGTGGACTGGTTTATTACCCATAATCCTTCACTGTGTTTAGTTAGGGGAACATCTTCCGTCAGATGAAAGCTGAACTACTATCAGAAAACTGTCCTGTTTTTAAATTGGATTAGAAAACACGTCTAATTCCACTCCCTAACAAGTCGTAAACGTAGCTTCATACCTTTCTCATCTGAAGTGAATAAATTTGTGTGAGGACCATAAGAGATGATTAATGATTCATGCAAACTGCTTTCACAATAAAGACTCAAACTATAAAGTTACTCTTTCTGTGGCACCTTTAGGCAATAAAAAGGAGAATATTTAGACTAACAGAAAAGCTGGTGTTTATGAAATCTGTTTGTAATGGAGACAGATGAGACCACGGCGTGGAGCGAGCAGCTGGTCGTAAACAAAACATCTGAGCACAATAATATTTCAAACACAGAGTATGAAAATTTAAGCAGCTGAAGCAGACATGGTGAGATTAGTGAGCAGCACTTATTTACCCCACCGCTCCGTTTGATTCCCACACACACACACCTTAACACACACCAAATCCTGTTCACACAATCAAATCCCTTTTGTTAGCAGAGGAATTTTGTCCATGGGTCCAAGGTCTATCTGGGCAGCGTGAGACTTTATCAAATATTTGGCCAGACACCAGACAGATTGTGAGTCCTGTGACCGCAATAAACAGCTAAAGAGGTAAACAAAGAAATTAATGAATGAACATTTAGGAACTAACCTACACACAGATAAACAGAACAAAAGAAAAGATACACATTTCATTCTAAAAGGCATAAAATCTGACCTGACGTCTGTCAAAACAGGGACCTTCTTCCTGATTGTCTCTGAAGGAAACTTTGTGAATTGATAAAACAACATACAGTGTTTTTACTGTAATGGATGCTGCAGGACGTATGACCTCATTCTGATTTTAAACTATTCTTAAGCTGCACAATGTTTTATGTTTCTTGTTTTTCATCATGTTTTTATCTTTTATGTTTGTTTTACTGTGAAGCACTATGTAGTCTTTGACCAGCAAAAGGTTCTTTAACAATAAAGGTTACTTACTAATGTCAATTAGCTGTGGCGGCCATCTTTAATTGGATTGACAAGTTAATTAGTCGTAGACGTGCATTACGTTATTTCTAACTGAGAGTTTCTTTAAATTCCATCGTTATTCATCATCATCATCTTTATTTGTCAGACGCGAGGTCCACATTAAAAAAAGCACATACACTAAAAAGACATATACATTAAAAGACACATTGTAAAAAATTTAAAAACTATAAAAATAACAATAAAAACACCATAAAAGAGATAAAAAAACCATGTAAAAAATCAAATAAAACTATAAAATACATGCATACCAGTGTCTCCACAGAGATGACTGGTAGCGCTTGAGAGAGTTTGCTTTTTAAAAAATCAACATGTTCACGCTGCCCTCTTACCTCTCCACTGACTTATTTCCCACTTTAAAACACATTAAGAGCAATATTTATTCTTTTGATTCACTAATGTTTGGTTAAAATAATTAGATTTGTGTAGAAGTCAGTCATTCGACTTTCATAAACAAATCCAAAAGCAAAACCTGCGTTCTGAGCTACAACACACACACACATGCCTACGCACGCACACACACACTCAGACTATGTTCTGTAACATACTGAACCTTTGCTGAACCAGTGTACCGTTAGCCGAGCTGAACATCACATCCAGCTCTCAGCCAGTCGCCCAGCATGCTGCCGTCTGGCGGGCGGTCTGCTTTTTAGTCTTTTTTTTTGGGTGGGCGACGTTTCAGATGGATGTTTGGGTGTGAGTGAGCATTAGGCCTATAAGATTTGAAGATTACCAGAAAGCTGCCTTGGGGTGGGGGTTGTGTTTTTTAACAGAACTGACACTCTCCCTGCTGCATCAGTGCAGGAAGGATGTGGTACGACTCTCTCTCTCTCTCTCTCTCTCTCTCTTATTAGCTAAGTGGTTCAGACACTGAAAACCGTGCTGCAGGGGCTGGTAGTGATATCTAGGTCTTCCTTCTGTAAACTCCTAGTGCGTGTTTACATTGAACCGTGGGAGGAATCTGGATATATGGTTGACCCAGAATGGGACATCTGGCCTCATTATTCATTCTGCTCATTCTCTCATCTGGACAGACAGAGTACAGTGAGATTACAGTAGAGCGGTGTGCGTTGGAATGGCTGCACGCTGCAGTATCTGTGTCTCTGTTTAGTTATGTTGTGGTGTGATTCAATAAAGGTGTGGTGTTCCCTGGCCCATCATTAGTGGCGCTGTTGTAATTATAGGTTTGAATTTATGGGCGTGTACTACGCTTTTATGGGAAATAGAGCAGCCAGAATGAATGAGTCTTTTGTTTTAAGAGAGAGCGGGGATGTTGCTGTGTGTTTATGTGTATTGTGGGTTCAACACACTTTAGCGACTATATGAATATATTAGTTAATGATTCCAGTGACAATTAGTCATGGTGGCGAAATAGAGCCTTGGAGAAACGGGTAGCCGAAATCTGACACCTGAAATCAAGATGTTTAGAGATAGCAGAGGAAAAGGAATTCATGCTACACAATGATGTTAATTTCACACTACAGATTTTTTCCCAGCAGACACTTTAAAAAATTCCTGTGGGACTCCGCCCCCTGGATGCTATTATAGCTGGTGATATTTGTGCTTGTAAAAGAAAAACAGATAAATAACCATAAAATATAAACCTGTCAGCTGTGTAAAGGGTTTTAAAATATTTTACACAAACCACTATATTTAGGAAATTGGAGCAGTTTATTTAGCTTCAGCATTCAGAATTCACTTTAATCTGATAAGCAGACTTTGGACCACGGAGCTACGGTCCAGTTGATTTTCTCCTTAGTCCAGGTGAGATGCTTCTACGTCTCGTCTGTGCGTCGTGTCTCTTGATGCTCTGACTCCAGCCTCAGTCTCCTCAGCTCTCCCAGATTGTTGAATGGATTTTCCTTCACCGTCCTCTCCAGGCTGCGGTCATCCCTGTTGCACCTTTTCCTACCACACAACTCTCTATGAACATGCTTGGATACAGAACTCTGAACAGCTTCTTTACCAATAACCTTTTGTGGTTTTCCCTCATTGTGGAGGGGGTCAGTGTCTGCCTCACACATCTGTTAGGTCAGCAGTCTTCCCTAACCTACTGACCCACTGAGACCATTTAAAGGCTCAGGTTTGTCTAAGTAGGGGGTGACACCATGAGTTTACAATATTTTTCATGATATTCACATTTTTTTAGATGGTAAATGGTGAAATGTAAAAGTTCCTAACAACAACATAAGAAATGAAAGACAAATAAGTGTTATGAGCACTGATCAGATCCTAATGATCTGACAAACTGCCAGCGTCTTGTTTTATTTGTAAAATGAAGAAAGCCAAATACCCTGAGATTACCTTTGTTGTGAATTTGGCCTCAAATTAAACTGAATAGAAACGAACCGAGCTGAATGTAGACGGAGAATCGGTGCTCATATTTGAAGTGTGTGTGGTTGATGTGTTTCCAAACCCTGCTGTGTTCCTGATCAGACTCAGCATGGGAATTCACAAGAACTCATGCATCCATAGGGTTCCGGTGCTTGTTACGTTCCTCATAAATAAGGTCAATCCCAAAAACACCATTTATTACATCACTCTTTGTTTTTGGAGAAAAAAAAATGAAAATATTTGTATTATTGTCATATTCTGATCCAGTTACCGTCGTTATAATCAGAACTTTAAACTAAAGAAATACATCATGAGCTACAAAAATCAACTAAAAAACCCAGATTTGTTAGTAGCATGGACACCTTCAAGTACACAACATTAATCCAGCATCATTTAAACACGTTTTCCTGGAAGCTTAAAGTCATCTTATGAATAATTTCTGCATGTAGAGAAAACACACATTTCTTCACCCCCCTGTTAAAATCATTTATCACATTTATGTTAAAGGTCTAAAGCTTATTTCATCACCCTAATAAGGTTGAACCAGATATTGGGAGCATCCTTTTGATGTATGAGATGCAGGTCCTGAATGCTTTGAAGCTGTATTTATAGCAGAGCACATTAAAACTGAGCTTTTGAAGTGGTTTCTGTCTAAAGGTTATCAACAATTAATATATTTCCTATTGAAGACTCTTTGATTGACCTCAGTTTGGAGAAACAGATTGGATCGGTCCAGACTCATAAGCTAACAGCTAAAGTGGATTTTAACCATTTAAAAACAACTCTAGTCTTAAAATGATGATAACAGTTTAAGTGAATGCTATTTTTAAACTTTATACCATCATCAGTTGATTTTATGGTGAAAACTATATGTAAATCTAGTTTATCTCAGATTGGTGAGTGTAGCTATGAAATAGGTCTAAATGTTTGATGAAATCATATTTTATGTGTGTGTAATATTAGATAGTTCTGCTAAAGGAAGACGACACATTTAGTTTCACAGAGAGGTTTTAATTGGAGGTGGCTTTTTGAAAACATGCAGCTCATTTCAGTTACGTGTGGGTCATTCCTACCTGTCCTGTTGCCTTCAGATATGATGTCATTGAGGCTTTAATGAAGTGAAAGTGGATTTTCAAAGCGTCCATCCTGCTGGAGATGAAAGACGCTCTTCTGTCAGCCTGAGAACCAGGAGGACTCACTCTGAGATGTTCGAGGAGGAGACGCTTTATGTTTTAACTGAGAGGATGATACACCTTCACTCCTCTCAGGTGTACCAGCTCACTGTTCCGGTCACTAATCAACAACAAGCTGGGCTTTATGTTTTGTTTGTGCTAGAGGTGAGTGTTTTCTGAAACGTCTGAGCTGTTTTGTTTAATTATTCTCATTTTGACTTCTGTTCTCAGTGTGCTGAGAAGGAATAAAATCAGATGAAATTATTAACAAGTCATTAAGACTTGAGACGCCCCAAACCTGTCGACTGAGTAGAAACATAATCAGTTACTAGAAAAGAAAAAAAGAGCTCAGATTATGTTGGAGTCCTCAGAGCTCTGTTGTGCAACAGTTTTATTTTTCATTCTGTGATTCGTATTGGTTAAACAGATTGGATTTTAGACTATTTGAAAAAGTAAATTTACAATTAGAAATGTTTTTAATATTATTATTATTCGTCCCCTGTTGTAGCAAAGAGCATACATGCTGTAAGACCACAGAAACATGAACAACAGGACATGACAACTGGGAAACTGGGGAGAATACATGCTGGGATGGATGATTACTGGGAGAAAACAGGTGAGCTGATTATCAGATGAGTAGGTGTGTGAGTGGCTGAATATTTAGCTGTAACATATCGTCTTTGCTGTGTTGATGGAAGGAACTGAAGCTGCAGATCGAACTGAAATTATTCTATTTTATAAAAACTACCAATGAGGTTTGAGTTAACAGAACAGTTTTATTAGTTCTCTGAAGACATTCAGCATCAAGTTTATTTCCATTTAATTCAATCTGAGAGTCACAAACATTCTTAAAATCTTAAAAAAAAAACACATAAAACATAAATACGTTGATTCAAGTTTGGGTTCTGTTTGAATCCTTTATCTAAAATAAAATACCCTCAGACTCGTTCATTAGAAAATCAACACTGTTGTTGTTTCTGGTAATAAATCCATTGAGGCTCAGTGGATTGTGGGTAAACCTGGAGCCATATAGTACTAGTTTATAATACTAGTTTTAATGTTTTCACTACATTGTTGAAATAATAGATTATGTGATGTGCATTTTTAATTTCACCTCACTATTTAGAATTAGTAGGACCTCAACTAAACAGTTAGTAGATCAAATGTTAGAACAGCTTTAAATGTAGAAAAAATTCTTGTGTTAAATTTAAATTGAAAAAATACTTAAAATTAAAGGCATTTTTAAGAATAAAAATTTTAAGTTACAGAATAAATTCTTACAGTAAATTCATAAGTCATTGCTCATATGTAATACTATAGTGAATATATTCAGTGTCACTAGAACTGGATGCGTTATTATAATTATTCAGGTTGACATCCATTTCTCTGCAGCTGAAAACAAACTTTAAGGTAAAAATCCTCCATAAAGCAGGATTTGGTGCTCAGAAAAACCATGATTCTGTATTCATGACTAGTCCCCGAGCAGCAGACAGGACCGGAGCACAGCTGGCAGCCAAGTGATACTGTGTGTGTGTGTGTGTGTGCACATGGTGACTGCATCTAAAGTAGCCCCTGTTGCACACTCATGGCACCGTGATTCGATTATATAGAGCCAGTGCTTTGCCTGAATATTAATCTGGGGGCCCAAACTTAATTTGTCTGGTGATGGGGGGGAGGCACAAACCCATCTGGCTTTATGGTGAGTGAGCGTGTGTGTGTGTGTGTGTGTGTGTGTGTGTGTGTGTGTGTGTGTGTGTGTGTGTGTGTGTGTGTGTGTGTGTGTGTGTGACAGAGGGAGAGGGGGTTGTCTTTCTATTGTGAGACAAAGAGGGAGCTGTCACCCTGCTCTGAGGAAGACAGATCAGATTGTGAGTCAGACAATCACCGTCCAGACACACAAACAGACACGCAAATATCACAAAACTGGTGTGTGGTGAAAATAAAATGGTGAAAAGTTTAGAACAGACGCCCTGCTGGGTAATACCAGCTGAAAACATGAGATCAAAATGCTTTTCTTTAGCTGCTGATTCAGGGATCAGAATGAAAACAGCAGAACTCAGTTTTCAGTGTCGATCTGATCTTACGGTACTTTTTGTTTTAAAAACTTTAATTTACTTACATGTTTAGAACACATCAGTGTCTTACAGGCTCAGTCATTGTGAGTACCCAGCTGCTTGTGCGTAGATGAACATCCACAACCCCCCCCCCTTGAGGTCAAGTGGACACCCCTCCTCCCCAATGTCACATGGCCTACAGTCCTCTGGGACCGAGGCAGCGCGCCCCAGGGCATGAATGCAACCTCTCCTTGACCCCTACTGTGTGCGGGTGACCTTCCTCTGACGTGTAAGGTTAGCTTTTATACTGCTGCTGAGGTCAAAGGCAGTGACTGAGAGGATGGAGGCTGAATAGAGGGTGGAGGAGAATGGGTGGGGGTTGAATCAGAGAAAAAGATAGGAGAAAGAGAAAGAGCTGTTTTTATGTGAAGGAGCCAAATGGGGGTGGGTTCAGGAAGTTACCATCCAACATGTCTCTCACATTTACAGCTTTGTTTGGTTTTTCTCGTCTTCAGAAGCGAGGCGGTAATGCAAAGAGGCAAACAGAAACCCAAACATCGAGTACGCAGATCTCAAAGCATGTCTGACATGACGTTTTGCACCTGAAGGGTTATGTTTAGTGTGTTAGAAAGATGAACAATCCTTCACTTTTGTCCCATCTGAATCTAACCCCTCCTTAAACCAGTAACTGACTTTATTAGGTGAGAAGAGTTGATTCACATCGTCATCATGCTCTGAACCATCAAAATATCAGATAAGATCATAGAAAACGGCTGATAGACGCTTCTTCCTGCACTCCAGCTCAGATTATTGTTAGTCTTTTTTCAGGTTGTTCTAAATAGCAAACATTTTTTAAACTTCTTTTTTTAAATTTAGCTGTAAACACTAAAATTACTCAAATGTATGCAACATCTTCCTCACAAAGCATTACACTGTGTACACAAGTGAACTGACAATAATATGCACCTATTAGTTCTGGAAAAGTAAAATAAAAAAAATAAAACAATTAAAAAAAATACATGTTAGTGTGAACTGTGTTAGATCAAAAAGGCATTTAAAGGCACACTATGCAGTTTTGGCTTGTTTTTAGCACCCCCTAGTGTCCGTTTTAAGTCACTGTCATGAAGACGTTAGCGTTGTCTTTGCTCAAAAACACCTAAATCTAACTGTTGAAATGTCTCCTCAGCCTTCGTTGCTTTCTACTGGATTGGCTCACCACTCATTCAAAGAAATCAGCTGTGTTCAAGCAGGGAGAGATGGGAAAAAAATGAAAATACGTGACTTTGTGAGACTTCAGTATACCGGATCGGAGACTCAGAAATTGCAAACGTGGTATTCTGGACACAAGCAGCAGATGGGGTGGAGTGACTTTTCATTAATCCTGTAAAGGGTCAGATTAGCACACACTGGAAAAAGATTTAAAAATATGAAAAGGTTACATAGTGTGCCTTTAATAACCCTAGACACAGTTTTTACTAGATATCTGACAAATCATCCATTCTAATGCTTCATCACATCTAATCACAAAGCAATAACTTTGCCAATTAAGTGTTAAAACGGACAGTTTAAAGCAAAAATAAATAAATAAAGGGAGACATTATAGATGTCTACTGAGTGGAGTCAGAGCAGATCTGCCTGCTTTTTAAACAGGTGCTGAAGTGCTTTTCATTTAAAAACATGTTGATATAACTCTAAAAAGGGTTCTAAATGCAAACTAAAATCAACCTTCACCTGTGTGTGTGTGTGTGTGTGTGTGTGTGTGTGTGTGTGTGTGTGCGCGTGTGTGTGTTAACGTGGGTTTATCAGGCAGGCCTGTGGTTCTGTAAAAACCAGGAGCCAAACAGGTTTTTGCACCTGCATGTTAATTCTGACACGTCGGTGTTTCCCTTGGCTCTGAGGGGAGCGTTAAGACAAACTGGAGCTTAATTTTCTGGCCTGGCAGTCGTTCCCAGAGTTCTGTAAATAAACACAGGAAGTGCGGAACTTTATCCTAAAAAACGTGTAAATTCTTTGTCCTGGTAATAATCTCGAGTCATTTTTTTAAAGTTATTTTTATGAGGATTAATTTAGGTAACCGATCGATAACTTAATCAGTCTGTCTGGGAGAGTCGTAAACGATGATGTGCAATTATGTCTAATAATGTCTCACCATTAGCAGCACAGCTTGACTGATAAAACAGATCAATTAAAAAAAAAATCGATCGTTTCCCTCACTGTCTAAAAGGTTTGTCAATGAAACTGATCCGAGTTTGAGCTGCTCCTCGAATTCCTGATTAAAGTTGAAGTTTTACTGTTGAAGTCGGTCGATAGACGTCCGGCGGTCGATTTTTACAAGATTCACAAACAACTTTAAAAAAACAACAACAACAAAACAACCTGACAGTCGCAGCGTTTTGTGAGCAGAAAACACAACAAAGCTGTGAAAGAGTGGGGAGTCTTCACCCGCAAGCCGTACTCTAACTGGGAGTTTTTGTCAGGGAAAAAAAGTGTGAACTAATCTCACCTTGAATGAGAAGATGAAGGAGGGGGGATGCAGTTACCATGACGACAGGCCTCTAAACAGCATCGTGGCTATGACTGCTGAACACTTTCATAACGTTTTGCTTTGTGTCTGAGGCAGCGTTACACACATCGCTGTTTCACAAACGCATCCCACACTCGTGCACGCTTTATGTGTGTGTGTGTGTGTTAGCATTCAGAGCTGGAGGCCTGGAGTTCTTTCCCTCCAGCGCGTGTGGCGTAGTCGTGCAGACACCAAATAATGTGTCTATTGTGGAGCCCGGTGCCGCCAATCTCCATGTCAGCCCCCAGTGTCTCCAGGACGGCCCCGCCATGGGCTGAATGGGCCGATAAACGCTCCTTTGTTTCCGGGGCTCGTGTCTGAAGTGCAGCCCAGGAAGTCCTGATGCTCACAACAAACACACACTTTGTTGTGGCAGCTCGTTGTCTACTTTTCAGGGTAGGGTGAAGCATTATGTCTGGATTTCATACATATCACATTAAACAAAGAGTCTACCAGCACACACACACACACACACACACACACACACACATATATAAATACACTGAAACAAGACCTGGAGAGGAGGATAATGAATTACTTTAAATAGGATCTCCAGCCCACACATTGTAATTATCATATATATTGTATTGGCATTTCACTCCGGGCTCAATGTCAAAAAATAAAACATATTTAATGAAAGCATGAATCCTGGATGTAGAGTTAGGGGCCACATATAGAACGTGCATCATTAAGCATGATATTATTGTCATAAAGAAGCGGTGATAAACATCGTTACCTCAGGGAGACATAAAGATGCTCCAATGGAAATTCAACGATACGGATCTCATTTTAATGAGAGTAAAACCAGATTTACAGTTGAAACAAGATCCGTGATTTGAAAATGTGTTGGTATTTTCTAGAGATAGTACCACGAGGTGATGTCATACTTTAGTTACAGCTCAGATCGTGACATCAAACACAGAAAGACCAGAGAGAGACCAAAGCTAAATGGGAGGACTCCAAACTGTGGCTGTTTTAGTGCCAACAAGGACATTTCACACTATTGATGGTGTTTAAGAGATTAGTAGTCTGACGGTTAACCAGTTTGTTGCAGCAAACCGTCTTTAGCATTATCAAATCCATCCTAAAATAGTTCTTGTTCCTATAGCTGACCTGCAGAAAACTCTGCCTTTACTTGTGCAGATTTACCAAATGGACCTACAGAGTGACATCATCTGGATTAAATCGTTATTCCTCATCAAAAACCTTTAACCTCTGCAGGGAACACACATGAATCTCTACAGAATGGGGTCCAGGTTATTTTGCTAGTCCGCTCTTCAAAGCGGGTCGCTCTTGGTGCGAGGCGTGTTCTCACAGCTGGACACGTTCTCTGACTGATGCCTCAACAGAGAGCAAACATGGCAGGACATGATGCAAAAAGTACGCAGCGGACGTCACGGAGTGATGGTGAGATGTTCAACTCCTGAGGCAATAATCCCTAAAACATGAGTTCAAACAGAAAACATCACATCTGCTTTTGTTCAACTTTATATCAAAATCTCAGAGAAAATGATCAGTTTGATTTAATTTTGGATGGTTGCGCTGAACGCAGCAAAAATCAAACAGGAAGCATAAAAGACAGCAGAGAGTTTGGTTAATTCATCTAATTAACAGTATGGTCGCAGGTTTGACTTTTAGCAGCTTAGCTTTGAAGTTTGTGAACAAACAAACAAACAAACAAACAGCTAAAGTAGATGAATAAACAGAATAATAATGGTGGAGACTGTAAATTAATTGCAGCTTCATTATTTCCTGCAGGCCGGCTTCTCCCAAAAAAACATCTTTCATCTTCTTCTGAAACAAACAGAAAAAGATGTTTTTCTTTTCCTCCTCCTTGTCTTTCTCTTTAAACTTCTGTTTCTTTTTTGTGTTGTTCTTAATTATGGCAAACCCTCCTGGCACATTCAAGTACACAATGGGAACACATGGTAATACAGAACAGTAGGCGTCTTTATACGTGTAGACTTCTAGTTCCCTAGTAACCAAAGTTGGTGCAAAAGAGCTGCTGTCTGCTGCTTCGTCTGTCTGACTGAGGCTCTGATCACGCTGCTGGGAACAAATCTGGAAATACATCTTTTTATATATAATTTAACACGACAGGCCCTCTAAAGACCTGACGGGTGTGTCAAAGGCGGGTAAAATAAAAAGAAATCACCAAATTAGTAGCACTGCACTCGTTATGTCACTAAATCTAAAAAAGCAAAGGTGGCGAGGGTAAAATCTTAATTTATCACATCTCAGCAGGAGGCATAGGCGACGTTTTCCATTTCTACTGTTTATTCTGGTCAGCTTTATCTAAAGGATTTACTCAAAATAAAAATTAAAGAGTTACACAGCTAACACAAAGTTATGTAGAAACTACTGTAGAGAGACAATATTTGAGTCATTTTGAAGTATTTATATAATGAACAGCTTCTGTTCAGAGAAATAGGTCCAAGCCAAGACCAAAGAGTGTGTCTGCCGTCTTAAAACACCTCTAATCTCCTAGATTTCACAGCAGTCCGTGCAAACCCTAACTCTGATTTCACATTACAGTTATTTAGGCAGACATATTAATCGATCCCTGATAGACTCGACCCCTAGAAGGACCAGAAATGCTACAATTAGCTTCTGTTGACGTTTACGCTTGTTCAAAACCCAGAAGTGAATAACCACAGCATGTGGACGTGATGGTGGTGTGCAGGTTTATAACCACGTTTGCATAAAATGCTTTGAAATTTTGAAGAATTGGAGCTGCTTTAAGGAGGCAAAAATAAATAAATAAATAAATCTGTAGAAACCTGCAAACTATTTTCTACATTTAAATACCTGTATAGTTACTCATAAATCTAAAAAGTAAATGACCCTATACAATACTTTAAAAAAGGACATAATGATTAAAAAATGTTTTTAATTTACAGATAAAATATTTGATGTTTTCATGCATTCATAACATAAAACACTTTGAGTGGATTCAGTTCTGGTTTATAAAGCGCCAGTTCAGCACAAGTCACCTCAAATCCACGAGTCATATTCAGTTTAATATGTTCTATAAACATGTTAGCAGTTTGTTAATTCGATGCCTTTTTTGAAGCTAACCTTGTGATTTGTGATTCTATAATTGACTGGGCTCGACTTACCGTTAGCATGTGTGTTTAATCAGTACCAGAGGAGGCCGTGTTCACAGACAGAGCGGTACCTTGTACCAGAGTTCATGTGATCCCCCGGCCGTGCTCTGGGCTCTTTTATGTGTATGTTTACACACGCAGTATACTAAGAACACGCCTTGCACAGTATGCCGCCTCACAAATCAAAGGACTGCTGGCATGCAGGGGAGTAGGTCTGTAAAAACAGGAGAGGGTAGACAGCTGCAGCAGTTTGGATGGAGACGTGTTGGAGTTGAAACGTCGGTTCAGGCCTTATATATTTGTCTCTTTCTTCTCTCCTCCAAAAGGTCTGAATTCAGCACTTTAATCTTTTCTTTCCAGTTTCACTCTTGATGCAGAAGTTTCCCACTATCTGTCAAAGAAATTGGGTTGCCTGGCAACAAGGTCATGCTTGTCACAGCGTGTTGCCACTTTGACAGTCGCGAGGCGGGAGTCAGGCAACAAAGACATCAGGTGTTGCTTCTCAGCGCTCGTCTGCGAACACTTCCATCCACCTCCAATGGCTGCTTGCCCTGTGTGTGTGTGTGTGTGTGTGTGTGTTCACTTCTGCTCCATTGGGCAGCAGGAGCTTGGCGGATGCTACCCGTGTCCCTTTACCATCTCTAATTATGCTGTGATTTTGTGTGTGTGTGTGTGTGTGTAGTGTTGATTGCTGCTTGAGTGGTCGGTCACTGAGTGCAGCGCTCAGCGGAAGCTTTGCTCATGCCGGATTGTCAGCCACAAAGAAAGACACACTTCTGGGTGGCTGGACTGGGTAGGCTAGGAAGTGACACACACTCACACACACACACACACACACACACTCTTACACACCACTGCCCCTAAATTACAGAATTTAGCTGCGATGAACCTTGTGAGAGAGGGAGATTAAAAGACACCGAGAGGCAATGATCTAATGATTCGTCTCCGTCTATTTGCTTTGCTCCACTGGTTATTTTTTCCTCCAGGTTCTTCCATTTTTAAAGATTTTCTCCTCTGCTTCACCTTCACTCTCCTCTTTTTTTCTGCCTGTTGACATTGGCAGTGTGTGTGTGGCTGCTGGCAGCAACAAAGTGAGAACAGCACACTGCAGCCCACTTTTCAGGCCAGGCCACTGCAAGGGCACACATGCTCCTGAGCAACAAAGACGTCATGCACCCTCACCTAAAAGCAAGCAGCTTTAAGAGCTGTGAATGGTGCACGTTAGAGTGTGCAATTCACAAACCCCCTGCAAGAAGTGTTTGACATATGTGACACATTCTGTTCATCGTTAAATAACTAAATCTCACTTTATGATGTTGTGCACAAATCCTTATGATTTTAACACTTATAGAATGATTTTGAAGGAATAAATAATCATTTTAAACAACTCTTTGCAGTGTGAGTTTGATCGTCTGAGGGTCAAATTGAAGTTTAGCTGTTTTGGCATTTCTTTCACAGAAATGTAAATGACTGTTTGACTGATGCTACATTCACTAACAGTGTTATTAAAGCAGATAAACACAAGCATGAGTTGGAAAATAAATAGATTTAAAAAAAAATCACTCAAGGTCAGCATCATTTAGCTATTACTGGTTTAGTTTTCATTAAAGCTCAAGCTAATTAGCTGATATTAGCAGAAATGATTATAATATCTATAATAAACCTGCAGAAACAGCTACATGATACTGTTGGTGTTGCAGAAAGAGACGTGTCACTGAACACATCTTTGTCCCTTTACCTGACTGAAGTGTGCACTGAACTTTACTGAAAATAAAATGTAAGAATATTTTTAAAATATGCAGACGTTTGAATAAAAATGTTAATATTTTAAACTTATGTTACCACTAATTTATATGTTGTAACCCTTATTTCCCCAAATGAAAACACACTTTTTTTTTACTAGTGTGGAAGATAAAGGGTTAAAAAATCTTCTATGGAAGAAAAATAAAATGGTGACATCACATTTTATCAGTTGAATTTCATAATTTCCCTGAAAAACCAGAAAACGGGACAGATCTGTTAAATCATGTGAGGAGTTTTCTCTAGGTGCAGCTTTCTTGTTTACCTTCTTGTTTACCTTTTACTTCCTGTTCCTGCTCAGGAAGATCAGCAGTGTTTTTATCATGACGCCGTGCTCAAAGAAGAAACCTTCTGAAGCATCTGAGTGGTTATTACACTTCTTCCCGTTTCATTCAAACATTCCTGCAGACTGTTTTGTGATTGGTTCGTGATATTTTCTCTGAGTGCATGAATAGATGTTGTTAGCAGACTGTTAATATTGATCTGATCATCAATACAGATGGTTCCTGATCAGTCTATGTGCAGTTTTATCTTCCACTGGAGGAGAGGAAGTCTTGAATTATGACCTATTTGAGCCACTGTTAGTCAAAAATATGAATACATATATAATAAATATAATAATTAGGTTATTTGTAAGCCGCTAATTCAAATATTAGAGTACTTTTATAGGTGGTGTGTTGTCTTTAAAGACAGCTCGAAAACAAAAATAGATTTTTAAATGATAAAAGATGTTTAACCTTAAATCCACAGTGAGGGAGGCTGATTTCAGTTAGGGGTTCAGATCATATGATTCAGAAGTCCCAGGTTAGTCATTTAAAAGGACGCCTTTTAGCACCAATTCCCCTAAAAGCCTCGTGCTCGTTACCACATTCACCTGAGATAATACTGATTAGTCATGACTGAGTTCGTCTTTATATTAACCTTATTAGACTAATTTGACCACCGTCTAGTGAAGGTACAAATTAGGGAATGATGTCATCCGTTGCTACTCAAACTAATAGATGGGCTGATTTGCTGACTCGATGACTCAAAAGGTCACTGAGGAAGTTCATACAGGAAGTGAGCTGTCATGACATCATTTCCTTTACAAGAAGTGGGACGACAGCTAGACAGAGTTATTATGTAAAAAAGAACAAATTTTCTATAAAGGCAGCGTGTGTTTAGAAGAACAGATCAGATCATGTTTAACTTTATATCCAAACATTCCCATATTTAAAAACTTTTTCTAGTTCAGTCGATTTTTTTCGGCGCGTGCTTCAGTAAGATAAAAGGACCGGTCAAAGGAGCGACAAATTTCACAACAAATCTAAATCCTAGATAAATAAATAAACATCATGACTCAGATTGTTGTTTTCCCATCATCTCTTTAAGCTGGCAAGTTCACACACTTATAATTAAAACAAATAAATAAAAATGATGTAATTATAGCAGCTTCCTTTTACATTTACAGGGATCTCTATAAAGCATCCAGCTGAAATGTCTGAATCCAAATATAGCAGAGATAGGATCAGTGTTTTTTTTGGTTAGTAGTGTAAACTGCATAGCTGCTGCTGAGATAGAAAGGTCAAGAGAGCAAGCTAAAACCACTCCGTAGCCCACAGTTATTGATTTCTTCCACAGTAAGGCATGCTGGAGAAAACATCTGGGGATGCTTCTGTGTATTTTAACTGTACTTTGTTTTACACAATATCTGGCCTTTGTAGCCCTCGGAATAAACTGAATACATTTTAAAGAGCTGGGGTTGGTTGTGCGCTGATCAAAGACACACACACTCACTCAGTTCAAAAACTCCTGATCTGAACAACACGTAGCATCAGATGCGCCTGAGTTTGTGGGAGTGTGTGTGTCTGTGTGAGCCATTATCTTAATGTGAGCGCCCTCCTTCCTCGTCTTCGGTTCGTCATCAAGGCCGGCGTAGATACAGCTGGCTTGTTTTTGGCCCAAACCGCCGTGAGTCATCCTGCACGGACGGCTACCCCTCAGCGACGACGAGTTTTCATCAGGTGTGGTCGTTATTAAGGTGGAAACTAATGATTATAGGTAAAATGACAAATATGTCAAGTGGCTATTCCAAACAAAACACTCCAAATATCTATTATTATATTATAAAGTCAATAAACAGAGCAAAACTAAAGAGATGCCTTTTCTCAAGATCTACTTTAACTGAAATGAGAGCAGAAAATAATCAAACGTAACCTTTCACCTTTTTACAACAGATTTCTATTTTTCTGATATCACTATTATTTAGCTTTAGTCTACTTCCTTTTGAAAACATTCCTAAAGAGCCATTCATTCTTTTCTTCAACTCTCCACTTCATAACTCGGTGTAACAAAGACGGTCGACACTAAGTCATACGCCGAAAACATTCAGCGGGTCTGAAAGGGAATCAAACATTCCAGGAAGCAGCGCTCACTGTGCAAACACTCCTCCAATTTATTGTAGAAAAGGTGGATGAATGAGTCTAAGCTCAAGGCCGATGTTAGTATAAAATTAGACAATGAATGTGCATATAGATGTAAATGTATATCTAGATAAAAGCCAAGAATGCTCATGGGTCAAATCCTTTAGATAATGTGATCTCATGCGATGTAGATCTCAGTCTTTAGTATATATTTTACATCACTCAGTTACTACATCAAATCTTAGCTGAAAATGTGTAGAAGTGAGATGTAGCCATTTCTGTGTTAGCTAAGGTTGATTAGCTGTGCCCTTCATGTTAAATGAATGAAATGATGCTAATTGTTTATCTACATGCATACAATACTCCACCCAAACTGATTTTTTTTTGTATATTGCCATATTCCTCACAGTTAGAAATGTGACAAAAACCATTTGTAACCAGGCCAGTCGTTATCCTGATCCGGCAGTACTCTTTTAGCATCAGCTTAGCAGAAAACAATGTAAGTGAATGGTAACAACTAGCATTGTGAGGAAAAAAGTCCTTAAAAATCACTCAGTAATGATTCTAATTTTACTTAGTGACCTCAATAAACAGATCGACTGCAAATTTAAATAAAAATTAACTTGAAGGATTTACAGGCACCGTTTTAGACTTGGGACTACTTTATGACAAAGCACTGTTATAAGCCTCCGCTGAAAGGAGCAAGGACATGACGCAGTGAACCCAAAGACACCTACTTCACACATTGTTTGCAAACCTCTAAGACGAAAAACCCCCAACATATTTTAGTGCAAATCTGCTGTTGCTTCAAAAACACTCCCTGGTTTAGCCTAGTAGCCAGTATAGTGTTTACGGAAGTTCAGTATCTCTAAAAAATTAAAGCCATTTTAGTGTTTGCTAGGAGTCCATAATGAATGAGGTTGACTTCAACAGTAAATCTAATCTCATTAAAACCCATTGAACCGTTTATGAGATATTTTGTGAACACACACACACACACACAGGCAACAACATTGTCTGTTTCTCATTTCAGCGATGTACAATGAATATTTTGTTTCGACTTCTTTGTAACGTTTTTGAATCTGAAGATTACTTTTTTCCTTACAGATGTTTCCTTTTAGCCAGTGACACCTTGACTGATTGGGATGAATTCCTGGTTTGGTTGAATACGTTAAGTGAATGTTGGTGGTCTTGTCTCATGCTGGCCTTGAGCCTAAATACATCTGCCCGTTACGTCCACAGTAACTTATTAGACTGTTTTGAGTACTGGTTTCTGAAATGTCTCTGTCCATGAGTCTAACATCTAGTTCTGTGATTTCCAGAATCGTAAACATCAGATTTTTTTTAACCTGTGATGCTGATTTAACAGCTTTTCTTCAACATGTCGTTACTCCTCAGTAGGCTTGTTTACCGTTTATCCGTGCTACTGCCATCATGTCTTCGTACTTCTGAATCTGTAGCATCTCATATATTTCTTTCTGCATGTCAGTTAAGGGCTTTACTATAAACTCTGAATAACAAAGCATTTTATGTCCTTGGCTTATAAATGAATTGCTGTAAAGAGGAAAAAAGGAATCTTATTTAATAGCAAATAGTATTTCATGTGAATATTCAGGCCTAAAGGATGATGTTGATCAATGTGGATGAAGGCTGAAGGACACCCTAAAGGTTAGAGGATAGAGGGGGGGGGGGGGGGGGGGGGGGGGGGGGGGGGGGGGGGGGGGGGGGGGGACGCAGTGGGGAGGTAGGCCCCTGTGAGACACCCACAGTCATACAGCCCCAGGCATGTGTCAAGGCTCACCAAAGGCAAAATACTGGCCAAGGACGTTCTGCAGCAGTCGCACGCATCAATATACACCAATTCTGAAGCGTGGTCTGCCTAATGTGTGACCATGTCAAGAAGAAGGCATGTAAATGAGGAGTTCCAGTGTGCACACATGTATGAATTGTTTGCCTAATGACCAACTGCGGTGCTGAGATTAGTTACGCAGCCTGTGTGTTAACGGCCGAGGCGACCACGTGTCCATTATTGCGTTTCTTTGTGATGAGTGAATACGTCTGACACCAGGCCGACTCCCGTCTGGCTGTGCCGAAGGTGGAGCACACACAGAACACACACCACACTTTGTTCCATCACATTTTATTTTTGTTCTTTTAATCTCGTTAGTTTATCTGGATGTTGCTTTGAAAAACAACACAAGAACTCACAGCTGATCCGTCGCTGCAAATCAAAGCTCGTCTGCACTCTAACCGGTGCCCCGTTTTTCAATATTCATGAGAAATTTGCAAATGAAGACGGGTCTCATTCAGTCGTCGGGTGAGTCATGTGACCCGAGCAGAGGGGTCTAAGGGCACGTGGGGTGGGGGAGGACTCCAGCGCCACGGAGGGAGGGAGGGAGGGAGGGAGGGGGAGATCCCCACCTGCTCCAGTCTGCTGTGAGAGGGAGCTGCTTTTTGCATGACAGACACCAACTGATGGGCTACTTTACAATTCCTTTTACAAAATAAAACGTATCACACCTTGCAACAGCTTAAACCGTCCTAAAAAACCCACCAGAACAGACAACGCTTTATATATAAACGAGTTACATATAATTTAAATAAACCAGGACATAAAGTCACAATGACACATATACACAGATCATTAATTAGCTCCTCAATACAAACAACAAAATCATCTCACTAATCTGGGCTGTGCTTCTACCACACAGGATCTTAATTCTTGATGCAAGACTTCAACAAAATAAAAATACAAAAAGCTAATAATATGAATGCACATGCATGAATGCATGTGACGACTCCCAAATAAAGAGTTAATTCCTGATAGAAATGTACAAAGAAGGCAGGTTTCCAGCCGCCCGGCCTGTTCCTTCTGTGTAACAGCTCCCAACATTTCCCCTCCACGTCACTGCAGTTAAATATCTAATATGCAGATTATGTATATATTTATATATATATAGCCCATTGTCACATGTTTGACTTGGTACGTCTAGAACACAGAACAAACAGTATTTATCATGAGGTCAAACTGTTAGATGTTCCTCTCATTTTCTAATACAGTTAGAAAAACAAAATAAGATCCAACACTGCAACGAATGGTTTGACTCCTGTGCCATGCTTTTTCATGTTTTTGTCAATTGTTCTTTTTTTTTCATCTGCAACAAAGTCCAACTGGGAAAAAGAAAAACTTCCTATAAAAAGGGATAATTGACAAGGCCACTAGTCAATTAGAACATCCTAAAATCCCCTCGCTATACCTGACAGCTGAATATGAAACCAGAAGAACTGCTTCAAATTTCAGCTACCTTATTCTTGTTTTGTTCAAATTCTATAGCAAACTGCATCAATACAGTGCAAAACAAATTCAAGCTGTGCAATAAGGCCTACTGTTAGAATATCTACATCTTAACATAAAGACGAGACTTCGAAATAAAACGATAAAAACAAATGATAAAAATGAGTTTTAACGTTGATGATCTTCAAAATTCATGCTGAACAGAGGAGACATTCCCCTGCAAGATGAAAACAAAGGAGTTATCAGACAGCAGAGTCTGCTTTAATTTTCTAATGCACCCCCCTGCAATATTTCTGGGGGGGTGGGGGCTGAAAGCTGGGGTGCCTGTGGGGCGTGTCAGGAGCCTCAAGCAGCCATCTGCCACCTTGCTCCAGCCAGCCTGATCCTTATTCTCAGTCCGGCCCGGCCCAGCAGGCCCGCTGTCTCATCCCCTCAAAGGGGGATCCTGCTGGGGGAGGAGGGGTGGGGTGGGGGGATACAAAGGCAGGGAGGAGATGGGGAGCTCCACGGCGAGGCCCTTTGACCTGGTCCCTGGCCCGGCGGGGCAGACGGCCCAGACAGACAGCACCATGTCTACTCCTCCGCCACTCTTTTATCAGCCTCACAGACCCCAGGGGCTGATGGAGGGATGGAGGAGGGGAGAGGTGAGGGTGGTGGTGGTGGTTTGGCAAATGAGCACAATGAAGAGACTGACACCGACCACCCTGAACCCCCCTTCCTCCCTCATTCATCTTTGGGTACGGATCTCTTTATGGACAGGCTGCTGCCTCTTCCTCCTCCTCCCCCCTAGATGCCCCCCCCCCTCCCTCCTCTTTTTATCACTCAGCAGCTACAGCCGGTGGAGCTCCCAGACAACGTGTGGCCAAGCACGCCTCTGCTGGCCACAAGCAGCAGTTGTGTTCAAATACTTCATGTGTAGTGTTGCCTCGTGGATACCTGCTTGGCTGCACCTAAACGTTTTGAAATTCTCATGAATAATCAGACTCTGGGCGTCAACAGGGGGCTCGTCTAGGCAGTAGTGGTGAGCTTCTGGATGGTACGGTTGTAGTATTGGGTGGTGAGCGCCTCCAGAGGGCTCCAACGGTGCGCGTGCAGCTCGATGACCTCCATGAGCAGAGAGCGAGTCAGCTGGGACTCAGCTGGACACAGCATCTTGTCCCTGATGGCCGCTAAAAGCTCCGTCATCATTTCGGGGAGCTGCTCCTCCAGGAGACGCCCTGTGCTCTGCAGCTAGAGGAGGAAAAAAGAAACATGGAATAAAGGACGGGTAGAAGTCAAGAGGCTGAGTAAATGTGTGCGTCCCTAACTGGGAGCAAGACATAATGTCTTGGTATTGTGAGCACAGACACACACCCTCTGGACATGGAGTTGTGTTTTGAACATCTAGGAACTGTTTGTAATTCAGAGCTCAGTGCTCTCGGTGTTGATACCCCAAGGCCTTCCTCTGCTTCTTAAGGATAAATCCAGTTTATTTTAATGTGCTGCTTCCTGTCAGTCTGGTTCTACAGGTGGTGATAACTTTTCACTTGAAGGAGTTTTAACAAGACGAGCAGCCAACCACCAGTTTTACGTTTGCTCTTTTGAATATTTAGGTAAATGTTTAAAAAAAGACCAATTAGCTTTACTTCATAAGTGTTTTTCTGTGTAAAAGTTACAAATAAGTAACTATAATATCTAAATTAAACCTCCCTGAGAAGAGTTGATTGATGTCCTTCATGGCTGATGAGCTAACGGCTAGATCGAGCACAAAGCGGCTCAAATCTACAAACTTTCATAGCAGCTTGGTCAAATGATATTTGATCCATTTTATTTTGAAATATTAAGAACTTCCTGCTGAACCTGATCTCTGGAAGCAGCAGAAGTACTACATTTAGCTGCTGATTCTCACTGTAAAATACCATGTCACGAATAACCGAAAGGTTTAAAAAACAAGTCGATTGGAGTCGTTTTAATATGGCAGCAATCCACTTTGGTTATAGCTGTTAGAAATGTTAAAATTCTGTCAGTAGACCTGAAATCGAACATTTAACTCCAATTAAATTAACCTCTATTTTCTTAATATTTATAACCCAAAGTGACTCGGTCTATAACAAGCTGTTTATCTAGCTCTGTAAGGACCAACTGGACTTTTATTAGATTAGATAGATTTCTCAAAGTGCTGGTTGAAGGTTAAGACCTTTAAGTTGTGTGTGTGTGTGGTCCATACCTCCATGGAGCAACAAAGGACTGCGTCTTCTTTAACATCTGTTGACTCTAGCAGCTACAAAGAACAACAACAACAAACACTTGATGACTATACAAGGAGAGCAAAAGGCCTCAAGTAAAACAGGAATGATCTAAATGTGGCGATGTGAACGAGTGAAGCAGAGTGAGTAAACACAACCGGGCCTGCTACAGGATCTAATGTATAAATACACTACATGTATGTTTGGATTCTGACCAAATGGGAAAGGTGAGTGTTTGTGAGCATCAATCACTTCACAAGAGGAGCGAAAGACGACCTAATCCCAGCTGTAAACATCTTCTGCATTGACATTTTAAATCTTAAAAGATAACAGAGCATCCTTTCAGACTGACGAACCAGCAAACATCACACATCAGGGCTTGCTTTATGTCCACTGCACGCACACACACACACACACATGAATGAACAGACACACTGTAAACACACAGAGCAACCAAAGACAAACAGAGGAGGTGGTAACACTCGCTGGCTTTTCCCCCACGCTGGCCTCAAACACAGACATACGTATGAATGAAACTTTGAAACAATACAGAGAAAAAGGGACTCAACTTTAAGCATCTACTGTCAGATTAATGCAGAAATAAGAGA
Source organism: Callopanchax toddi (assembly GCA_006937965.1). NCBI lineage: Eukaryota > Metazoa > Chordata > Actinopteri > Cyprinodontiformes > Nothobranchiidae > Callopanchax > Callopanchax toddi. The sequence goes on from SSNR01000013.1 coordinate 3,417,223, forward strand.
CACGTTTTTAAAAATTAAAATCTCCTTATGTTATAGTCATTTTATTGAAATATTGTGACTGCACAATAAACTATAGCTTAGTATCTGTCAAATTTACTGTTATAGTACATTTTGTGTTTGCTAATGTTGATTAGCTAAGGCGGCCATCTTGAATACAAGCTAACCAGCTGTAGATGAACATCCAGAGAAGACTTTCTGAGACTTTTATTAAAATTTGTTTAGTGTTCATGAGATATTTTGCCAAGACTACACCTAAACTAACATGTGCACACACACACAAAAACATTATCACTCACATTTTGTTTTTTAGTATCTTTTCAAGCCCCATAATGCACTGCTTCTCACTAATCTGTTAAATGGTAGCTCTGATGAAGTCAACTCCTTATATCAAAAAGATAGACTGGAGCCTATTGGGTCAGGAAGAAATAAATAAAAAACAAGAACATTACCACACACTAAATTGAAAAACCGTGATTGGATGTTCAGTATGAGTCTCCCTCTTCCTTCCACGCTGTAAGCTTCTTGGTATTTCACCTCTCATTCAGGCCTAGCGGTCCCACAGACGTCAGCTCCTCAGTATGCTGAGACAGGCGTGGTGACAGAGTGGCCGTTTGATGTGGGAACTCCAGTCCCGACATTTTCAGAGAAGGAAAACTCTCCGACGAGCTGGATTAGCTGGTAATGAGTTCTCCGGGGAGCGGAGGATGAGGTTCTGTTCAGAGCTCGTACAACTGTTTTAATCTTCATCAACTTTCCTGCTTTGTTGTTTTTACATCATAACATGCATCCATCACTACACACCACCTTCTGTTTTTATTGCAGAAAATAATTCTGTAAATGTCATTTTTATCACCAAAAACAACATTTCTGAAAATTTAAGTTCTACCTGCATTTTTTTGTGTCAAATAATTTCCTTCAGGTATTTGATCAAAACGATCAAAGCAACACAAACATAGAACAGTTTAATCTTTAACTTGACTTAATTATATAAACACATCAGTACAGACCTGCCATCATATTGTTAAAAACTGGACCAACCAGTCATTAGTCCAGGGACAGATTAAGGTGAAATTCAACTCTTAACCATCCTTCCTGTTGTTGCATAGCAACAGCAGCTTCAGGATTAGCTGCACTTGTAGCTACATTATTTAGTATCACATTATTTCTGCTGCATTAGTTCTGACTGCCAAAACTAACCAAATCACAAAGCTGCACCTATAATACATGTGGGGAGTTTTACACCAAGTCACCAGTTAAACAGCATCTGATGTTAGAGTCAGACTCAGCAGCTGAAAGCCAACATCCTTTAGATTTGATCTAAAATCAGGCTGCTGCATCCTGCTCTGTGACTGATCCAGACATCTAAGGCTGATGTTGTATTTAGTTGTGTGTTAAACCAGACAAAAGGTGGGTAAATGAGGTAAATAATGTCTCAAAATATCCCATGAGCCACTGGACAGATTTAAATGAAACATTCACTGAATGCACGTCTCGGTCAGTTTGACATCAGCTGAGGTAAAATTTTGTGTGGTTGTAGCCGAGAATCTTTAACCGACATTTTCAAGATATGTATGACCAGCATAACACCTGGTGTGTGATATGCATTCCTTTAAGAAAGGGCAGGCCTTTAAGCTTTTTTCATGCTTATTCATTTTGAGCCCCTGGATTCATAATGTTTTTCAAAAGTTGAAATATTTTCCTAAACTTTAACTAAAGCACAGCTTGTCGGTCTGAAATGCTGCACTAAATGTTGAAACTACAGAAATGTTCAGTAATTTGCACCATCAAACATGAAGTCATGTGAAAATGTTTAGCAGAAAAGAAACCTACTAAAATGATTTAAAGTACCTGTAATTGATCTAGAGAACTAATAAGAATATGCTTGCTGCTGCTGATGAGTTAGTTGTTACCTGGTGTTGTAAAAACTTGTGTAGTTTTTTTCACATATTGATGAAAAGAGAAGATCTCATGCAGAAATGGGTTTGAGTTGTAATCCAGTCCAGGTACCTGGAGTTTTCTAAATGCTAAATTGTTTTTTTTAAAGATGTGAGATGGCTTTATAATCAGAAGATTATGAGTCTAGGAAAGTATTAATTTAGATTAGAGCTTTCATAAATAAATGTATCCTTAAACATACTAAGTAGATATGTTCATTTAAGGGTTTCCTTTAAGTTTAATTTTACTTTTTCTGGCAGAAAAATGATAGCAATACACAGGGAAGGGCTTTACTTAGACAAATCATCAAAAATGTTCCCTTTCTGGTAGAAATGCTCCTAAAACTAAGCATTATCCCCTCTTTCCTGTGATTATTTTTGCAAACCACTATTAATATAAGCTTTGCTTGAGATGAAACGACAAGAGTCATGCATTTTTTTTAAAATCGTTTCTGTTGATGTGATTGGTTGTCTGAAAAGAGAGCGGCACACTTCAAATTCAAAGACGTTTACATCAAAGTTCTTCACGTCTTCATTTTGAGCAATAAGGTTTTAGGGCTCAAACAACGCTGTGGAAACTCAGCCCGACACACCACAGCTGTTACCTAATCCTGTTCTGCAGGCTACAGCTACATGAACCACCGCACACGTATGCAGGAAGACGCCTGTGCTGTAAACATACACACTGCGTGTAGCTGGATCCTGACAGCCACATGAAACAGCAGAGAGGCGAGCGCAGGGATGATAGTTCTGTGAAACAAGGCTGTCAACAAGCATATCGAGGTCTACAGAAGAACATTTTAATGATGAATACTTTGATTTGTGCAAGCGTGTGTTCTTATCTCAAGTATTTCTGAGGAGGATGTGACGGTTCTGATTCTGTTTGTGTGCATTTGTGAGAAGTTACGGCACACCTTGGATCCCGCTGAGATAATGCCCTGGGCATACCCTCAGACAGGGTGTGGATGGCAGTAGCTGTGCGTCATTGTTGTGTTTGTTAAAGAGACACCGGGTGTGTGTTAGGTGCCAGACTGGTGAAGGTGTGAATGCGGGTGTTAAAACTAACTCAACACCTGTCAATTTTTTCTTTTTTACACTCAAATGATGCGTTTTCCTTCCCAGATTCTGTTACCTCATGTCCCTTTGTCTTCCACCTGTCACGATGTGTGTAAACTTTTTCTGAACCAACTGTCAACTCGACCACAGTCTCCTGCGTTTCCTCCTTCCCACTTACTTACTTCTCCTTTCAGTACTCCACTTCTGTATTGTGGCGTGTCTGCTGCGGCTATCTTATAAGGTTTCCATAGAGACAGGGAGAGGACAACCAGCTAATGAGAACCCAGGTCACACATTTTCCTGGAACTGACGCTGTCCTGACTGTTTGCACTACTAACCAAACCCAGTTGTGGTGTCTGCAGTCTAGACTTCTTGTGGTGAAAAACAGGAAACCAGATTGCAAAGACGAGATACGCAAAGTGCCGACTGTTTTCACATCACTAGAAGAAGCAGGCCAAGCTGATCGATCAGCTTTAATAAAAGCTGTTTGCAACAGGATACAGACCTCTCGTAAACACGTGTAGATGGGGCACACCAGAACCCTGAAGGGTTCGCCGGAGCTGCTCCTCATGGTGCCGAACACCTCACACAGGAAGGTGATGAAACCAAACCACTGCTCCACGTCGGACTGCTGGAGCTCTTCGCGGTGGGAAAAATCCCTCTGTTCAGGTGCAAAACAAAGACACAAATAGAAGAATGTTTCATTAGGGGGAAACACAGAAACCTTCCTGGATCTACAACGAAACATGGAGGAGGCTTGGTTCTGTTCTGGTCCGCTTTGCTGCATCTGGGTGTCTTGAATCTGTTCAGGGTTTAAAGAAATCTCAAGACTATTAAGACACCCTGAAGCAAATTGTTCTGCTTAGTATCTGAAAGCTTGGTCTCAGTCACAGGTCATGGCCAACCAACAGGATAAAACAAAAATAAAACACAGAGAATGAATCAGACGTCTATGAGCCCTGATCTATAGTATAGATGTTCCCTAGCTGGGTAATTATTCACTGTTAACACGTTGGTGACCTCTCTGATGGGAGATTGGTGGTGCACATATTAACCTCACCTCTTAATGTGAAAACTAAAACGCAAAAAAAAAAAAAAAATCACATTACATGAATTTCTTTAATCTGCCTGAAGTAAAGGGGAGTATGTTCGTTTAGTGTGAGGTAATTAAGGGTTAATGCTTAATGCAGAAAGATGTTAAACTGAAACTCTATTACCAGTCACAGCAAATGCTTTGGGGATTTTTTTCCCTGAACGTAGCTTATATTCTCACACACAAGCAAACTAAAGGCCCTCTGTAAAAAAGAAAAACTGAAGGAAGGAGTTCTAACAGGAAACACGTCCCACTGTTCACATCATAAAAATGATGAGTAAAGACTCAGTAACATCAGTTAAAAAGATCACAAGCTCTCCTCGGTTTTGTCACAAATAAAAGAACCTTTAACAAGTAAAACGGTGGCAATGTTTAAGTAAACAAACCCTCATTAGCCCCTTTAAAACAGCACAGCAGTTAAAATAATTGCCCCATATTGAGATCCAGGGGTCTAATGGTGACACCGTTAATAAAGGCCTTCATGAGCTCAATTGTGACATTTAAAGAATGTTTTATAGTGAAAAAAGACAAAATGTCAAAGACAAGTAGGGGGTCCGTGCTGGCTGGGAAGTGGAGATTAAAGTAAGAAATAAAAGGGGAGAAGGGGCTACACAGCTGTGATCGAAGGGGAGTAAAAAAAAGATGGAGGCGCGGCTAACAGCTTAATTGAGGAAAAAACTAAAGTTTTCTGCAGACATATGGATAGAAGAGTGATGGATTTAAGACAGAAAACGTGTTAAATTAACATTCAGATTTGGATTATTATCTGAGAAAAGACACATCTCATTCGCCTGCCTCTGGACTTTTCAGCCACTCTGGTGAGCTCTGTTCAGCTCTCAGGTCGGACCGAAGACCGTAAGGGAGAAGAAGCAGCAGCAGCGAGGCACTGGTCCGTGTTGTAATGGGTGAGAGGAGGTGATAAGATGTGGAAACATGGGAATAGAGGGCTCATGAGGGACGAGGAGGGCGAGCGGAAAGGAGGGAGAGGTAGTGAAGTATGTAACGCCTCAGAGGATGTTTTCATGGAGGGTGCAAGACTGGAACACGCAGTGAAGTGAAGGGATGGAAGACGGAGGGGGAAGCAGGTCTTCCTGTCCCTGGGGAGTTCAGATTAGCTATTTTGCCAACTGACATTTACGTTTCACAGTCAGTTGGCCTCCACCTGGAGGTGTTTCTCCTAAAACTGAGCCTGAACTAGTTGGCTGAAGTTAAGGTGAGGATTTCCTTCAAACATAACTAACATTTTTTCCTAATGACATTAAATAAATGATTAAGTACAGCTCTTTGGCTTTACCCAGTGAGTAAAAAACTTGAATTAAAAAAAAGCAATGTTTTAAATAAAAATCAGATGAGGGAATGTAGAGGAGACTTAAACCTTGAAGCTAGTAGCGGCCGCTGCAGCCCGTCTCTCACCTGCAGCTTGTTGAGCAGCAGCGATCTGAACTTGGTCCCCTCCACCATGAACAGCGCCATCTTGTCGCAGAGTTTTGCGGCTGTTGCAGCGAAACTCCTGTCCGAAACGGCCTTGGAGTAGATCGCGCTGACCACCTGAGTTAGCGCCTCCTCGGACCGAGCCGAGCACTGCGCCTCCTCCATGAAGGAGGCCAGCTGCTCCTCCACCCCACTGCTGTTGCTCCTCATGCTGTTGAGCAGGTCCACCAGCCGGTCCATGTTCTGTGGTCCCGTCTGTGACTTCTCCACATCAGCTTCGTCCTGAAGTGAAACATGGGGTAAAGATCATAAATATACAATTTAGGTTAAAGTTAGTAAACACTGGTTAAACAACTTGAACCTCCTACACCAGGCGGGTTGGATCCACTGATATCACTCAGTAGATTTACTAATTCCTTGCTGCCTGATGGAGAGTCCTGTGCTTTCAAATCAATCCCCTCCTGGTGGTAATGAGTGAGCTGCACAAAGAGGAAGCTGATGGCAGCAGCATAGTTGGCCAACTCATCAGTTTAACACACAGTGGAAAACATCAAAAACTGTTAAGCTAATGCTTCTTCACCTCCTCAGTGAGAACACGTACTCCCCTCCCATGTGAACGCTGAGCAGACAAATTCATCAAGCGTTCACAGACGAACATGCCTGCGCATCTGTGTGCCAACTTGTTTTTGTGAATGTAGTAAAAGTAATTATAAATGTTGTTGTGTGTACAGATCAAGCCTGGCTGCATTAATACTGACTGACAGGCGCTAAGCAGCTTTTCAGTACCTTGTCTTTTAGTCTCCTCCTCAGCCTCTCCTTTGACGACTGCAGAAGGCTGATTTTTGGCTCTTCTGACTGGCCTTCACTTGATTTTCCACTCTGTGGTGGGTTGGGTGTCTTCTTATGAACTGTCAGATCTGGGAGGGTGTCTGTTCTGGGTGTTGAGTCAAGTTTTGGTAATTCATTTAGGTTTTTACTGTTGGGTTCTTGAGGTGGTCTGATTGGCTCGTCACTCTCTCTTACACTCTCTGTCTCTTTCTCTGTGGCTGTCCTTGGTGGTCCTTCTTTTTCACCTGTGGTGTTTGACTGTCCGTGACCCTGGCCTTTCTGATTGTGATGCCAACGCCGGTTCTGGCTGTATCCATGATGTGGGGGTCCTCCTTGGCGCTGCCCGTGTCCTCCGTGGTTCTGACGCGGCGGTCGACCAGCATTGTGGTTTTTGTTATCTCCCAGTTCTGTTAAATATAACTCTTGTTGGTTTGGAGACAGCTGCTGGGTTTGATCCCTCTGCTGCTGCTGTGGTGACTGCTGACCCTGCTGAGGATGGGTCTTCCCTCCTCCTCCTCCTCCTTGAGGTCGTTGCTGCTTCCTGAAATAAATCAGGTTTAGTTAGCATCTTCAGCTACATGTTCCTTCCCAAGTCTTTCTCATCATCATGTTACCTACCTAATGTTGTTCAACAAATATCAGAAAGTGGCAACCATTTCCAACCACTAACCTATCCAACTATCATCCTACTGAAGTAGGAGCTATAAACAAAAAGCCCACTGCTTACATTTGGCTGCCCTGTGTGTCTGTGTTTTCCTGTCCTGCATCACTGTGTCGTTATGCCGTGCCGTCTGTAAGCCCCACCAGCTGCTGACATATGGTCCAAAGGATTAGCCACCTTCACACCGAGGAGGCAACCTATCATCTGCCTCGGCTCGTGAGCTAGCAGCAGCTATCACAGCTTTATTAGATAATGAGCTTCGTTTTTTACGTTTCCGATTGCAAGTAAATATAATTTTCAGCTCGTTTCCAAAAAGTAATAGAATGAATGTCTGAGCTAATTAAAATTAGCCATCGGGACAATGAACAAGAGGTGCAGCTGAACTTGTCTGGTGGGCAGTAGTTCAGCAACCTGATAAACGGCTGAGCTGCACAGAAGCTGCAAGAAGAGAAATGTTGAACAAAATAAAAGGCTTTTGTAAAGGTTTGTGAAAAATGACTTAATTTCCAAAAGTCTTAAAGGCCTTAACAAAACATTCCTGATGTTTCAACAATGATGAAAGACTAACTTTATACAAATTTACATCTCAATTCTGTCCTAAATTCAACTAGAAATTTGTTATAATGTTGAAAATAAAGTAAATGTCTTTTTATTTTAGTGTTTTGGTTGTTTATGGGTGGGTGTCATCCAACAACAGGAACTCAACAATCAGAACCATGCAAACGTTTAATATGTCTAATATATATTTTAGAAGTATTTGTATATTGTATATATAGTATATTTGGAAGTATTTTCCTGGACTTTGTTTTTGTCTGGACATCAAATCATTATCATGCTGCCCTTGTTCACACTCAATGGGGAAAGAGTGGATAATGCAGATTTTAAACCTTTATAACCAAATACTGATTCCTTGTTTTAACAATTAGCAACAAAAAAGCAGCAGCCGTTCATAAAACTAGCTGTGACAAAAGAAAACAAAAAGCAGTGAATGAAAAAACTGGAGGTTGAGTTCAAGTTTAGATAGATTAAAAACAACAAATGGGTGAAGAAGACTCATTCTAGGATTACTAAACAAAGTAATAGAAAAACAACTTTAAAAAAGAAGAAAAACTGGAATTAAAACATTGACAACTAGTGATATTTGCCCAAATTGGCCCACTTTTATACTTTGAGCCACCCTTTTTAAAATATAAAGTCTGAGTAAAAATAATGAAAATAGATGTAATCTGACATAAAACACTGAATAAATGTTTGACTTTAAAATGTATCCCTATTGATTATCACATATTCTCCTAAGTTTCCACGTCAAACAATGAAAATGACTAAATTTACCACAGATATCACTGCATTTGTAGGTCAATAAATGTCATGAAACCAGACAAAAATGTTTCATCAAACATCACTGAATGCTGACGTCATTTACACTTTGAAAACGCAGGAAAGGCACAAGTGTGTTAACGAGGACTGCATTCCCTTTAGAAAAAGTTCTGTCTGTTAGCAGTTTGACAGAACAAACAGAATGCACAGCTGTAAAAGTGGAACATGGCCCTCATTGATACACATGTGCTTTTGACTCAGACCAGAAAAAACATCAGCTGTGAAGCAGAGGAATTACACGGTGAGGCATGTTTGTCTAACTTTGATCAAAGAGGAAGAAACAACAAGGACGAGCCCTCAAAAATCACATGACAACGTTCCAGAAAAAAAGAAGAAGAAAAAAAGGAAAAACAAGTAGATATTTAATCACTTTTGCAAACAATTTCTGCAATTTTCTCAATGTGAAATTGCTGTGGATATGAAATTCTTATAAGAAATGAGCCTTTCCAGGGTATCATCACACACAACAGGACACGCCTCACAGAATAGATGGTGTTTATTCTATAATGCTTTTGAGTTCTGATAAAAAAAAATACATATTAGTGTATATACAGGTATATATATTGCTTGCTAATAGGTGTGACTAAGCTCTGACTTCAGCATATTTCTATTAGCCTTCCCTAGGTGAGAAGCTAGGTAACACCAATGTTCCCCCTCAAAATAACATTCATTCATTCATCCATTGTAGTGGTTCTTGTATAACAATAAATACAAACTTCTCCTGGAGCTCCTTGAATTCTGACATAAACCTGAATTTTTGTTACTTCAAAAATCTTTATTTTTCATAAATACAAAAACACAAAGAGAGAAAACATGAAGACTGATGTTACATCTCTAACCCTGAGCTGTGAAGGCCTGAGGCAGGCTGGGATACCTAAACACACACACACTGATCCTAAATATAATAAAAATTAATCCGTGAGACAGCCTCGTGGGTCTCTTATTCCTCACAAAATACTTTTCTTTCACTTTAGAAAAGTTTGATCAACTTGACTTTTGGTCACAATACAAAGAATATTAATGAAATAGCATACAAAACAAAAAGAACACAACCCTGACATTTCTGAAGTCATTAAACCAAAAACCAAACTGAATTGTGAAGGAGATCTCTGGACACTCAAATACTTCTGCTTCAGTCCTCTTTTTAAAAAAATGTTCTTTCAACCGCCAATAAATAATTTCAAAAAACCTTGCAAGTTTTTTTGGTTTGAAATAAGTTGACATGCTCTAAAGATTCCTCCACACAAGTAAAACTAAACTGCAGACGCTTTTAAAAGGCTACATTAATAGATGGCAGAGAGAACAGGTTTTAAAAGTGCAGACGAATATTAAAGTAATAAATATGAACCAACTTTAGTTGGAAATTAGTTTGAAGAAAACGGAATAAAATTGACAGAACTGAATGGTATAATTCCTGAACTGTATCAGATTACATGTTCAACCTAAATATGTGTAGCATTAAACTTAAAGGACTGGTTTAAAATATTCATAAACTCAAACAGTAAAAACATGAAAACTCTAATCAGAATTAAGAAATACATTTGATCTCTACTACTCCGTTTAATCTTCTAACCAGACTCCTCATCTCTTGATGACGTGTAGAGGTGACACAATATAAAAATATGAATCATATTTAATGACTCTCCATCACTCACATTACTGTTTGTATTTAGGAATATAACGAACCCACTAATCAAATTTCATTTAAAAATATCACGTAACTCTGAGTCAGGCATGATTAACCATCTAATCAAATAAGACGTGAGTCATTTAGTGATTTGATAATTATAAAATATTGATCAGGCCTACATGAGTGTTTGATGTTGCCTGATTCAACCCACATTCTTCTTATTTCTGAAGGTTTAAGAGAAAAAAACGGTTTAAATTTTAATATATTAATAATGCAATTTTTCCACAGTTTTGTAAAAATTCAAATGTATCCAGGCTGATTGTATTTCTCAGGATCTTGAGATCTAAAGTGGTCACTAACCTGGCTGAGACTTGCCGTTTCTCCCCCGGGCCAGAAGGCAGAAGTATGGTTAACTGGTCTCGGGTGGTGTGATCAAATGTTCTACAAGCAGGAATGCCAAAATGCAGATGATCGGAAGAATGGGAAGATTTAGAAAAGATAAAGTAGATGGACAAAAGCAGTAAAGTGGTAGGACATTTTGTGGAAAACAGGTGATGACATAAAGGAGACAAATAAAAGATTAAAAGGAGGAAAAATGGCAAAGCAAAAAAAGAAAAAAAAAAACTACAGGTTGATAACGTCATTCAGAACAACACACACAAAACTACAAGAAGTCTAAAAGAACGCTACAATAACAAAAAAATAAAGCTGAAATTAATGGACAGATATGGCAGGATAAGAATGATCAATAATTACATTTTCTGTGTACGAGTGGAGAGTTCGTGGAACTATTGGTTGACCCAGACAAAAGAATCGATCGACCTGAGGGGAAGAGAAGCCTGCAGGCCAGACAGTCAATACCCCGGCTAAAGCTTTACACAGGCCACAACACGCCGACTTAATGCACTGTGGGGAGACAGGTTTCAGCTGCCTGACTGAGCATCTGCATTATTAAATCTTCAGAGTCAAAAATCAAAACTCAGACCCGCACTAATTTGTGTGTGCATTCATGCACGTAGAATTCGTATTGATCTCTACAAATATCTTCAAGGAATTGCTGTCGGAAGTTGTTCATAGAAAAGCTGGTCAGTGAAGGTGCAGACGGACAAATCAGACCTGGGGTCAGGTGTCTAAACAACAGTTTACAAAACAGGAAGTGAAATTATGATTATTAAGTAGAATGAGATGCAGTGTGATGAGAATAAGTGAATTCTATGTTTTTTAATTATATGCTGTTGCTCAGTAGAAAAGAACAAAGGTGGGCAATAATGTTTTTGCCTGTGTCTGTGTGTTAGCAACTTTTCTCATGAGCCACTGGAGGGGTTTAGAAACTTTTACAAACTAATAAATGTAAATACTTTTAACTGAATTCTCCAAGTAGCTAATCAACCTTACGGACATTAATAAAGCTTTAACGCAGTCCGTTTTATAGATACTGAGCTACAATTTAATGTGAGTTGGTGTAGCTTCTCAGTCATCCTCAAACGGATAAAAAGGCAACCAGACTTCTCTTGTTTCTCATCCATGAGGCTTCTTCAGTTCTGAGAACTCAGCAGTGTCAGCTACTACTACCACATAAGACAATTGTATATACTAGTAGTAGCTGACAATGATTTATTACATATAATGCTAACAGATTGCACAAGATCTTGCAATAATTCCTACAATTGCATATAGTAATTTTAAAGATTTGATTAAAACAGCTACAACTCCATTATTTCCCAACTTTAAATAATCTTTGTCATGAAAGGCAGCAGGTAATAAGCAGACTTTTGAAGAATGCTAGGCGTTTTGTAACGTTTTTGTAGTCTGCATAGAACCAAATTTCAAGTAGCGGTGGGCGATATGACAATATCAGATTGTAAAGGTTTAAAATGTGTTGATTTACCAAAGTAGGACGATTTTAAAACTTGTGAGTGTGTGTTTAAAGTCTGTTTCCATCCAGTCTGTTTTAGATGTGACACACCGTGTTTGGTGACACCAGCTGTGGTGATTTGTTAGCGTTATTAGCAGCTGTTAGCATAAGGTGGCTCATGTTAAAAAGGGAAATAAAGTGATTGTGTAATTTAGCAACTTGCAGTATATTTTAAAAAAAATCAACAGTTTAAAATTAATGTAAATAATTGTGATAAAGTACTAGTAGTGATTTTGCAAACTAATTTTGATATGATAGTCCATTGCATCATGATAGTGTACTTTTTATATAAAGCAATAACAGAAGATCCATTGTGGTGATGGTTTAAAAGTACATGTTTATAAAAGGTAATAAAATATATATATATATATATATATATATATATATATATATATATATAACAGCTGTGACTTTCCCATAAAAAAATAAAAGTGAGACTAGTTAATCTAAAAAAGGCTAATCTTAGACACAATAATAAAGATAGATTAATAAATGAATAATAATAGACCATATAGATTCACAGCCTGAAAGAATCTTGAAGCAGACATCAATCATAACATTATGAACTTTCACAATAAAACCAAGAAAAATGCACATACATTTCTGTTTCTAAGCAACCATAGGAACAACTTGTGCTCATAGAAATCCAACTAAACTAGGAAAAGGGGGGCATGTTTACAAAAAAAAAGAGGTGGTCCTGAGTGTTTTGGTTGGTTATGAAAGTGAGTGGAAATAAGACTTGAGCACATCCATTTAGTCTCCCTATGATTTATGACACAACGAGCCAGGCGCCTGTGCAGCCTCATAAAGACATAAAGCATGCAGATTTCTGTGTATAAAAGCAGTCTAAAACTACATAAGTATTGTGCATAAAACCCTGTTATTGTCCCTCACTTGAGCGCATAAATGCAGGCACAAACACATCATTTGTATCATCATTGGCTTCAATGATTGATACTTAAAATTCCCCAGTAAAAAACAACATTAAGGACAAAGCGTACTTCTTGCAAGGAAGACCAAACTCTAAGAAGAATATTTCAAAAAGACTCAAAGTGTGAAGGAGGAGCTGACACACTCCTTCTTCTGTTCTGAAAGCAGAAAGCAGTAACCAGCACATTCCAGTAAATCACAACTAATTTCAGCCCTGCTTGACGTGCTTACTAAAGTAGAAACACATGCACTGCCTCCCCTTTTCTTTTCCATCCTGCCACGGACAGCCTACACTTTTCCTTCACTCAGTCTCACAGTCTCCATCTGTTCCTCTGTCTTTTGCTTTGTTCAATACAGCCCTCATGTTTCAAACATGAACTGATCAATACTTCCATATTTCATCAATGCTCCCAAGAAAGTTCAGTTTTCTTTTTTATCGAGTTGTGTTGAAATCACACAAAAACCAATTCAGCTGGAACATTTTCTGTGGGTTTTTGTCACTGTCTTTGAGCTACTGCTTGTGTTTTGTGTGTGAATGATAAATTAAAATGGAGGTATGTTGGATAGGTGTAAGCAAATCATAAAAAGCTATTATGGAGTAACCAAACACATTTGAACTTTTTAATTTATTCCTGTGCAGATATGTTCAACACACCTTCAGTAGCTCAGCAGTGAGCAGCAAAATGCATTTAATAATAATAATAATAATAATAATAATAATAATAATAATAATAATAATAATAATAATAATAATAATAATAATCTTTATTTATAAAGTGCCTTTCATACAGAAAAAAAACTGTAACTCAAGGTGCTTAACAAGTTAAAATGACCCCACATAAACCCCATTCCCATCCCTCCCCCATAAAAAGCACACATACGCATACACACACACACACAAAGGACATTGGGCTGAGTACAGATGAGCAGGTTCTTAGGAAACGCCATCAGAGGAGCCCTCTGCACCAGCAGCAGCAGGTCAACAGCAGCAGCCAATGCACCGACACGGGCGACCAGAGGAGGCAGGGCTGAGACCCCACCTCCACCTGGAGAACCAGGCAGCTACAGCTGACCACCGCTCCCAAGGCAGAGGGCTCCCTCAGAGGAAACACTGGAAGGACGATTAAAATAACAAGTTAAAATATTTTACTATTGTTAGAGAGAGTTTATTTCTTTATTATCCTTACTTATATTTACTCATATTTTTATTTTATTATATTGTGCATATAACCCTGTGTTCCAGTTGACATTTGACCTACTTGTTTCTCTGTACATGACTGTCACACCACACTCACTTTCAGTTCCTTATTTTCACAAACTCAGACACACACACACACCAGAACCAGTCTGAACACCTACACTTCCTCATTCTTCAACTTACACCTACACACACACACAAACCTTTACTTGACCTATAATCACATCATTGTATTTCCTGAACCCGTGTTTCCGTTATGTCTCTACAATCCTTGTGTATAAATAAACGTACAAGGGAGATTCTCTCTTTGTAGCTGATGCTCTGAATGCCATGTTGCATTGAGCTGATCTACCCTTGCTGCAAGAACAAACCGGTTTCCTCTCCGTTCATCAGAGTCGTTTGATATTCTCCCTAACAACTATATTTACTATTTACTATATTATAAATACTAAAGTATAATCCAAGTTTAGTTGATCCAGTTGATGAGTGTTAGTAGCCACGCACTGCTGTAGTTCTTGCCTTAAACAGGAGGTGTCACTAATAAGAAAACAATACAACTAAACAGCAGGAATATCAGCAGAACAAGAGTTGTAACCTGAAAAGAGTAGTATGGGAGATCTATCCTTTAAATATAAACATAACCAAACTTTTTCAGCTTTTTACAGTAGATGCCTGAGAAAACATACCTGCAAAAAAACCCTTTTATCAATGGATAATTTTTCATTAGATAAAGATGCAATAAATGGATGCATAAAGATGCCACTGTAGCTGTGCACATCCATGAATCATAAAATGGTTCATCTTCACATCCCCTCCTGGATAATAAGGTTTAATACTTTTACCTTAGTAACTCTAATTCACCTTTATGTGCACGCTCTTCATTTCTCTGTAAATCTTAAAAGGTTGAAATTAAGAAAAATCTACCTGATCAATCATTTGACCAACTGTGGTCAAAAGCTTCCTGAAAACAAGCACAGATTTTACCTTCCAGTCCTGGATGTGTCGTCTGTCTTTATCTTATCCTCTGCCTCATCCTGCCTTTAATTTATTTGACTTTTTTTGTTTTGTTTTGTTGTACCACACAAATCAATTTGCTCAGCTGTGTGATGCTTCTTTTTAAAACACAGAGAGGAGGAGGAAAACAACATTAAAACATGGCTAGTGTAGCTTTGTGCTGGCACATCATCTCAGGTTTGGAAAAGAAAAAGAGGATAAACCTTCAGTAGTCTAACTCCGCAGGATTCATACTTTGATTTTTTACCTTGAACTTTTGTCAAAAAAGGCATTTAAAAGGCTGTATTATGTTTGATCTCTCTCCTTTTCAGTTCTTCGCATAATAATTTGGAAAATGTTTTGAGAAGCTGTGGTAGGAAAAGTCATGCGGAACAAAAATGGCACGACTCTGACTGTGATGTGAGTGAAATATGCTGCTGAGAATTTCCATCACCCTGTCTGGTGTTAAAGATCAATTCATCAAAATTTCACTTCATAAATCTTTCTTGGTAACAAAATTCTTTCTCTCTCTCTCACACGCAGACATGCATAGGTCTAACACACATACTTGTGCAGAACTAGCTGTTGTGTAAAAGCTACAGAATACAAAGGAAGCAGAAGAAAACAGGATGGTCTCTTGGTAACACTTGGAGTTCACAAAACAAATCGACTGAAACCTAAGCAAACTGCTGTTGGTCCAAGTTGATAGTTCTTGTTTTCCTCTTTCTGTCAGACTCGTACTGTGCTTATTGTACAGAAACACATCAGCTGCAAAGAGACGTAATGATTCTCTGTGCTTCAAAACAGGAACGAAAGTGCTTTTGTCCATTTGCTTTAGATACAATTTCAATTTTTTTTTATATAAAACCACAAATACAACCAAAATATTTTCTCTTTGCTTGTCTCTTAGCAACTGAAGAACGGTTTTCCAGTGACATCAGGGCAGGGAGTGAGAGATTTATTTTTCTCTTTCTCTCTTTAGAGCATAGTTTCACTGAAGTCAGACTCTGGTGAAATGAGATTTTACAGAATATACAATCAAAGTGGATGTGAGCAGCGAGAAATTCAGTTTAGACTCTTGGATCAGGTTGAATTTAGCAAAGCAGAACAAATAAATAGATCATCAGAAAATAAGCTGAATGTGAGTGTGCAGTCCAACACAAGTGACCAGGAAAATTGGCCTGTTTTGTGTGGAGCATGCATTCCTGTCCTCTGATTTTACTTTGGAGGGAGAAATGTTAAGGTTCTGGCTGTTCAATTAGAAAATAAAGTACATTTTCTCTATCTGAGGCAGGTCTCTGGTGAGTAAGTGTGCATGTGGGGGTCAGTGAGTATCATTACCGTCGGTCATTCCTCCTGCGTCTGAAGAGCTTTTTGGTTTGTGCGATCTCAGCCTCATTAGGAAGTGGTGGGAAGACCTGAGAGAGACGAATCATAGTGTAAGATCAGATTACTGTCAATCAAAAACACTTTAATCACTATGTGGAGACCTTTGAACATCTGATATTGTTTAAACAGTGATCATGTGTTTACACCTAAAACCAAAAGTAAGGTACCTTTTATAGCAGAATATATAATAAAAATCACATCAAACCTCATGTTCATTTCCAAATATTATAGGAAATATTCCCATGGTAACAGCTGACCCACAGTTTGACTGAGAAGTCCTGATTTATTTGACAGATGTGGCCTGACTGGAGATATTTGGTACTCAGTACTGAGCTGCACATTGAAACGTCGACACTTATTGTATAATTATAGAAATCGTATTGAGCTTTAATTTTATAACATGCAAAATGCACAGAAATCAATGAATATGAGATGAAAAATGTTTTTACATGAATCTAGCAGCATTAGAGCTTTTAAAAGCGTAATGATCTGCTTCTTGTTGAGAATCAAACAGATTTACTGAAAAGTAAGAACAAAGGCGAGGACATTGTGGCATCTGCCAGGTGTGGAAAAAAAAACAGATCAGGAAAACCCACAGATATTCCAAAAGACATATTTCTTTTAAATAATAAGCCTAATTGTCTGAGTTCAGTTAGGCTGAAAGACAAATTCTCATTCCCAAGATCAACAGCTTCTAAATCACAAACTTCATCTCTCAGACAGATCTCTAGAACTAATCAAAACAAGTCCCACTCTGAGTTAGACAAGTACACTTGGTCTAGAAGAAGCTGGCAGTAAGACAAAACTGTCTACAAAGATAACAAAACTATAAAATAATGCAAACGTACATGTTTCTAATATAACAGTCAAAATCACATCAACAGGAGACACGAATATCTGATGTGAACATGGAGACACTACAGTCAAAATTAATACTAATTAAATTTTAGTGCCTGGTGATGTGATTTGTTGAAGGTTTCTAAAGCCTTGTTATACATCCAGTGTTGTGTTCATCTGTTTTTCCTCCTGATCCATCAGTTCTGCACTGAAACACAGCTCAACACCCCACCTGTGGTACAGTGTCACTGTAAATCCACGCGTACCAATCAGATAACTGACGGAACTCTGTGACTAAAACAAACAAACAATAAATAAAAGTGTGAATCTAAAAGGAAAGTTCATCAAGTGGCTTTTCTGTCCAGAACACTCGTTTTAGGATTTTAGAGCACCGTAGTCACAGAACAGACCTCAGTGATTAAAGTTAAATGTCAGATCAAAATTCGAAAACTCACAAATTTAACTGAACTTGGCTAAATTCGACTGCTACACAACTGAGTTTACAGGTAAAATTTTTGTCAGAACTTTTTATGCAAAACTCACAATAAATAGAAACCTTTTGAGTGGTATTTAATACACTGACTCTAAAAAAACAAGAAGTTAAAGCCTGATATCTCCATGATATTCATATTCACAAACGGATATAAATAATCCTTGGACCAGAACCATTGCCTGGACCAGAAAGCGAACAACCCTAAGGTGACACACAGAAGGATCTTAAAACAACCAAGATCAAAAAGCATCTTTTATTTGACCACGTTTGTTATTTTTGTTGGCAGGTAGCAGGAGACGGAACAGTCTACTGGACGTCGCCCCTCACTTATACAGTTCACCTCTTCTGAAAAGGAAATAAAAAAAAATCTGTCATCCATAAAACATCAGCCCTGTCAGTCAAAAAGTACACTTTCCCTTCACTCATCGTGGCTGTGTGCTGTTGCCATGGTTACGGGCGACCCAGGACGAGTGCTGTTGAGTAAACATGCAGTGTGCAAAGATGAATGGTGCTGTGAAAAGGATGAGTGCATAAATGAGCCTGACTATGAACAGCTGTGCACACAACGTAGTGTCCAAGACACGACACACGGCTGAGTATGAAGGCAGCATCAACCTAATTATTACAGTCAACTGATGATGTAACAAAACGCGGTAGTATTAGTTATCAGTAGAATTATACATCACATTTTACTCACGTTCTCACAATCATACACACACCCTGTCTTCTGCCTTGTAAGAATGATAAAATAACAAGTTTATTTTAGGTAGAAATATTCATACAGGAGTAAATGTTGATTTTCTTGTTGGAAAGATTTTTACAAAAGGCTTTGATGACTAAAATGAGCAAATGTTAACAGGCTAATTACATTCTGCAGTGTGGATGAAGGATGGAACCAGGATGAAGATAACCCTAAACTGTAAATGATCAATTACATTGTTTGGGCTTCTTTTAGCATAAAAGCTAAACAAGGCTTTTAGACATTTTTTACAGGTTCAGGTTGGAGAAAATGTAGGAACTGTTTCTAAAGATGTTACAAGTAAAGGTTCAGTTTTAAAAAGTTTCCAAAACTATCTTGTCTTTAGACACTATACCATCAAAGCCTATTTAAATATATAATTATATATTGTATAATGTATCTGACACCAAGTTATAAGCCTAAATCTCTCAAACAGAATTTGTTGGAAAATAATTCAGATTTGAGAGGTAAAAACACAAGTAAACCAAAAGTATTAGTATTATATAATACTATCTGAACCTTTTCTCTACAGTATTTTTAACTCAAGGACATCAATGGCTGTAATCCCGACTTCAGCTGGTAACCAGATAACAGTAAATACACATATGAGCAAAGAATGTGAACTACACATTGTTTTAGATGAAAACTTTTTAACACTTGTCTTATTGATACTATGCTGCATTTCTCTGGATTTTCAGGACAAAAAAAAAGTTTCTGTATTGTTAGTGGTCTCGGTTTATGATGCCCATGAGAGAAACAGAGTGAGAATACATTTTCTGCAGGTAGCAGTGAATGCTGAGGAGATCAAAGAGCTGTCCTGGTCCCCAGCCAGATGACCTCTCAACTTGAGGCAGGCAGAGCGAGGACTGTGGACGTGACAGAGATGGTGACAGCCGACTGGGGGGACGTGAGTGGGAGGAGGACAGAAAACTGACAGAGTAACAGAAATCTGGTCTGTGAATGGACGTTTGTGTGCTTGTAGGACAAATGCAGACAGTATGAGACAGTGATTGGCTGAATGTTTACCGTGTCTTTACAAAGTGAGTCAGGGTAAGTCGATACTGTCTTACAAAGTAAATATGTTGTTAAAAAAGCCTGTCCAACCGTTTTGTTTTCAGTCCTAAGTGGCATTTGAATTGAATTAGATCTGTGCTGAAACTCGGGTTGTATTGTTGTGATGGGTGACTGCAGGAACAGAGTAGGAGGTTTGCTTTATTTAATCCAGAAAAATCAAGTTCTAGACCTTCAAGGAGGCTTCAGAGAGTTAAAAACTGCACAGTTAGTCACAGTTTAATTCTATAAAGCTAGAAAATAGAATTATTGCGTTCACAACACTTCAGACATCATTATGACTGTTTGCAGCTACAGGTGACAAGCCCTGCAGTATCTATTTAAAAAAAAGAAACCAAAGAATAAAAGATGAAATTGGTTCTTTTTAGTGTCTAAAAACTTAGACACTAAATGCTTAGATGCGAATGCTGATCTATTCATAACAATAGGACAGCTTTAGTGGTTTAGAGATTTAAGTAGCAGGGAAGGAAAGTAGGGAAATGAGAAAAGCTACCCGGGAAGGAAATGTGAAAAATAGAAACAGAATAATAATTACAGAACTTTCCTTCTGCAATTGCATAAAAAAGAGAAGTGCATGCTTTCTTGTTGCTTCTAATGTGCAACAATACTGGTATGATGCTCAGTCGGTCAGTCCATTGTTTCTCTCAGCTTATTTATGTTGCAGGGGGCCGTGAGCCAAAAGCAATCAATTTAAAACTACCTCAGGGGTGGCATTACAGCACAGGTTGTTGAGAGCAGAGGAGACGGCAGGAGCAAGAATGACTGGGAGAGACTGCAAATACAAGATAGCAAGCACGTACAATAAAATACACCGAGGGAGTAGGAAGGCAGGCGTTGATATCGAGCCAGAACAAATAATGCTCCTGTCTGCATCTGGGAGGACATTTAGCTTTTTACTGGCTGAGAAATGCAGCACAGAAATAAAGTCTTTAATTTATTAGACACAGGTATGAGAGAGAGAGAGAGAGAGAGAGAGAGTTACTAAGACATCTTAAGAGTCAAATTAAAGCTGCATCTTCTTTAGTCAGTCTTTGATCGTCTTGTCTTTTTGAGTCTAATGCAAAGCAGATCACATACAGACACAAAGCATCAGATGTTATGATTGAAGCCTTTGTTCATCACTCAGTGGGATGCCCTCTGTCTATATGTGAAACCTACTCCCAACAGCAGCAGGTTTTCCTCCTTTCTTTGCCCTCTGACACTTTAAACCCACATCAACTCCATCTCCTGTTGCCAGACCACCAAGTCCTTTTAATGTACCTGTCAATCCGTCTGTCTCTAGCCTGAGATTGCTTATTAAATGAGACGTCGATGTCAGGAACTCACATCTAGGCCTGTTATCACAGATCACCTGCTGAATCTGACTGTGAAACCTCCTGTGGATGTCTTGTAGGGAGGCACCAGCTGCAGATCTAAGTACACGAATGGCTAAAACACAGATCATAAGAATCCTGGACTAGAGAATATTCTGAGACATTTTAAATCTGATCAATGACAGCTGGAAAAGAAATTCAGTCCTCCCAGATTATTACACTGGGTTCTAATGATAGTTGGTTTGAATATTTATTCTGATCATTTGAAGAATTATAATCATGATAAGCAGTATTTCTTTGTCTTTCATGTTTCACTGCACGCTTCGATATGATTTGCTACTAAATGCAACCAATTTGTCTTTTTACAGACATTATCAATATTCACATTCATTACTTATAACTTTAGAACAATATGAAAATAATTAGAGCTCTGGTTGCCTATTTTATTTATTTAGTCAATTTTAGTTTTTTTTGTCTGAAAAATTAAAATGCCTTTTGATTGGCTCATTATAATTTATAATTTGAAATACCTTTCAAGCATTTAAATTATCCTTGTTTATTTCACTTGGTCGATCTCAAAATCTGTTTTATGTTTCATATAATTTGATTTTGGCCAAGGCTCAGGGGCTGTCTACCATGTGGGAGATTATTATTACTATTATTTTATCTAATTTTCACATGTTTACACGTGTATTTTACGCTAAAAAACAATCATATTGCTGATTATTATCGGCTGATATTGGCATTAAAATGTAATATCGGAAAATATCGGTATCGGTTTTTGTAATGACACACATAACCTTTACATACTATACACATATTATACATCAAACTCTTCAGCTAATTCTCCTCTTTCTCAAAATGTAAAAATATAACAAATCTGATGTATAGTTTTTGAGATATTTGTGTTTATTTGGCAAACCTTACATTAAATCCTGTGGATTCAGCATTTCCCAGCCAACCTTGAACGCAACATCTATAGGTGAACCTTTGATGACATCATCGATCCGCGACATTACTTGCAGCATAACATGTAGCGTGAGGACTCCGCCAACATGTCTTTGGTATCGGTTTATATCGGTATCGGAAATTAAGAGCTAGACAATATCGGATATCGGTAAAAAAGCCAATATCGAACATCCCTACTTTTTATTGGTATATTTTAAGATTATTGTGACTAGTTATGAATATTTTGTGCACTTTTTCTTACAATAAACTGAAAATGCTTTTATACACATTAAAAACACCTGGTTATTGTTGTTTTCTTTCTTGCATATCTACATATTGTATTCTAGTTTAGAAGTGAAAAGCTGGTTGCTAATCAACCATTATTGAATATTTGTGTGCAACCGGTCCCACGTTTCCTCATGGTATCCTGCTTACATGCATGTACTCAGGTCTGCAGAGTTTCTCTGAGGCTCAGCTTCCACAAAACAGTGAACAGCGGTGATGAAGCCGGTATGTGAGCGGTTAATAAAGTGTAAGAGCCAGTAAGCAGGAGAAGCAGGAACAATAGCAGGAAGTAACAACAGGGAGGGGGCTACTGGTCACCATGACCCCCTGGATATTGTTCTGCTGCCTACTAACATTTGAAGGATGGAGGGGAGGAGTGACGGACGGCATAAGGAGGAGAGGGAGGGGACCAGAGCATAATGTTTGATGGTGGTTAGAAAAGAAGAGGAAAAAGGAAACAGCAAATAGGAAGAGGCAAAGCCATACGAGGTATCAGATGGCAGAAAAGACATGATGGTGACAGATTTACATGTGGGGTTTAGTAAATGTGTGACTGACTGTTGTGCTACAAAGGTCTCAGAAGAACTGACAGCTGACAGACAAGACCACCATAAAAAAATCCTACCCGCCCACAGTGTCCCCTCACAGCCAAAGTCCTGCTCAGCAGCACGTACACGTCCAGACAGCGGGGCCGACCAGTCTGCAACATCTCAGCTCCAGACTCCTGCTTTGTTCCCTGACTTTGTTCACACACCAGGGGCCGGATGTCTCCTCGATTACCAGCCACTTTTTCCTTCTCCCCTCAAGTCTCACCCTCTGCTCCTTCCCTGGTGCCCCCCAGTTTTTACAACACATTGTAATTCAAGTTGGAGGCTAAACGCTTCACAAATTGTTCCAAATGTTGCTTTCTGATCTGAGTGTTATGACTGTCACATTAGTCCTCTGTTGATAAAGTGAGTCATCTGATCCCAAAGCTCTGAAGTTGTGATCTATTCATGAGCAAGAGACATCAATCTTATGTGTTTAATTCTAACATAAAATGTGTTAATTAAAAAAATATGAGTGTAATGTGGCAGACTTCTTCATCATATGTCAACATGACTGGTCACAGTGCAGTCATACCAGCTGTACAGAAACAGTAGCACCTACTGGACTGCAGATGTCAACTCCCACCAGTCAGAGCATCAAGCTGGTATCAGTCAGGACTTGAATCTTTATTTGAATCAAATGGAACGAACAGCTGCTGATGTGTGGATCGGCACATTTTAGATGGCCTCATTAAAAATACTGTAAGTGTTGAGAACATCTACACACAATTAGCTGTTTCTGTATAAATACAGAAGATCCTCATGGTCTTAATATAAAGCCTTCATCCTTCAGTGGGTGTCATGAAGATGTATGATAAATAAAAAGTTTGAAATCAGCTTTTAGATGATCATATTCTCAAAACAAGAACACACTGTGGAGGAAGAAACAGGCTTCAGAGTTTGTTTAATTTAATCCTGAAGCTAATGGTGTCACCATGTGTATATATAACTGCTTGCTTTGTGACCACCGCTCAAGGGTGTGTGAGTGAGGGAGTTTACAAAACATCTTCAAGTCATCCTATAAGGATCCTGGTCCTCAAGGGCCACTACCTGCATGTTTACCTTAACCAACACACCTGGTTAGAATCAATAGGTCATTAACAGGCTTCTGATGAATGTGATAACATTGAATCAGGTGTGTTGGAGGAAAGAAACAACTAAAACATGCAGGGTAGCAGAATTAAATCGCCCTGCTATAAGGCATTTAAATATGCTTTCCAAACTAATAAAATTGAGTAAATGTCTAGTAGAGTCCTAAAGCATTTCAACATAATTTTATTTAACAACAAAGACCTCAGTTAAAGGACTTTAATTGGCTCGTAGGACATTCTGTCAGCAGGTCTGACTGCATTCATGGTTCTGTCCTGAGCTGCAATCAAAGTTGTTGTTTTTTAAAAGTTTTCTGATGAAAATTCACTTGCAGACAGATCACTTGACTACCTGTTAAATCTGCAACATGAATTACTGAAAATAGGATACAAACTAGGGCTGCACAATTAATCAAATTTTAATCGTGATCAAGATTTTGGTGGCCACAATTAAATGAACCTGATCATCAACGATATTTCCATTCAAATTGCGAGCTCTTCTACTTGCCTCTTCATCACACACCGCCTCAACCAATAGGCTGCCAACCACCAGGGGGCGAACACATGGCTAAAGCTTCCTTAAGCTGCCAAAATAAAAACCGCGCACAAGCGACTCAGCACTGTAGCAGCCGGTCACACACACATTACGGTGGCAGCAAGTTGGACTGATGAGAGCGTCATGTCTGGAATGGAAAATGCTGCAGCATCTGGAGATGAGGTAGCTGGTAAACCAGATACTATATGTGTGCTGACGGTCTAGTATACTAGGCTAGTATCCATTTTCTTCACAAAGACACGCAGAAATAACAGACGCAATATCTTTTTATTTGGCCAAAGATATGTGTCCTATCAATACAGTGAGCAATGAAGGCTTCAGAAATTTGAGTATTTGAGGGGGGTGGGGGTTGCATTATTTATAAATATAAAATTGAGTTTTTAGTTGGTTTTTTTGCATCATTTATAATCTATTCTAAAATTTTATTTGTCACAGGAAAATGTTGCAACATCGTTTATAACTGGTGCAATAAAACAGATTTTACCAGACAGGATGAATGATCGTGATTAATAATCGTGATTACAATATTGATCAAAATAATTGCGATTATTATTTTGGTCATAATCGTGCAGCCCTTAAGCCTGATTTATACTTCTCCGTCTGCGTCGTTACGGAGACACGCAACGCCATTATGCGTCGACGCAAGCTCTCTACGACATGCTCGCAGAGGCTGACGGAGACATGCCCAAAATTCTAACTATGCGTCGAAAGCGACGGACAACGCATGCCTGTGATTGGTCGGCTCAACACCCCGTGATCATTTCCGGCTTCATGCCGCTATCAACAGAGTAGTAATAGTAGAATCTCACGGAAGCAGATATGGATCAGCTCGAGAACCGTCTGGCAGACGAAGTACGAACATTTATATCATCCATCAGTGTCCCTAAAGGGTTAAACAAGAGCTACATTTTCGCTCGTCGTCTGCCTTGTCCTCACTGAACGGACGGACAGACATTCAACAGACGCCGCTGTCTCCTCACTCCTGTTTAATTCTTTTTAACAACATTGTTTGTTCTTCGAGATCAATCTGTTCAAACTCAATCAAAATTCGCTCTCTGTCGGCCATTACTGAGCTGAAATAAACAAACTTTGGTCGACCGGAGGCATTACTGCAGAAAAGTTATGCGCCCTCTGCTGTCCTGGTGGAGAATTGCTTCACAACACTGACGGAGAAGTAAAAATCAAAAACGTCTCCGTCAATACGTGTGCGTCTGAGCGCAAACGTGCTGTCGGAGAAGTATAAATCAGGCTTAATACAAACTTTACCCTTTAAAATATACCATTATTATTAGTATTACTGATATTTACTTGCTGTACCTGTCTATGCTGTCAAATCAATACATGTATTATCATCAGTCTCTGTTCTGGAGGAGCTTTTATTGATTTTTCTGGGTAAAACTTTAAATAAAATAGATATTACTTGTTTTCTAAATGATAAAAATTAAATTGATCACATCTCTTGGTTTACAAGATTAGCCATCTATAATAAACAAAACATTTTGGGGGGGGAGTAAAAGTGTATAAATCAGGGGTGGGGAATCCTGGTCCTCAAGGGCTACAGTCCTGCATGTTTTAGAGGTATCCTCTCCTCAACACACCTGATTTAAATGTTGAATTACCTCATCAGTGTGGCTTCAAGGCAACCAAAAAGCTCCTAATCACCCACTGATTTAGATCAGGTGTGTTGAAGAGAAGAAACCACTAAAATGTGCAGGACTGTGGCCCTTGAGGACCAGGGTTCCCCACCCCTGGTATAAATGGTAAACTCCTGGTGTTTGTGTTTATTAGAATTTTTTCCAGACTCCATCTCCTATGTGGCATGAATCCACAGATCAAATGCCCTCTGACCCCTGAATGCTTCTGTCATTACAACCTGACATTGGATGCAAGCAGGGTTATTGTGTGTGTAGGTTAACATTCCAGAGAGGCCAGATAAGGTCCAACCAAATCTGAGAGCAATGGGAGGAAGCTCTTTCTCACAGAACTGCTCACACACACACACACACACACACACACACACACACACACACACACACACACACACACACACACACACACACACGAAAGGGATGTTTTATACATCCCAGGGCTATTTGGATGTCTATTCCGGCTCCTGGAAAAAGGGAAGTGAATGTTAGTATGAAGTGTGGAATGCAGACTCTGATTTTGGATGATGAATTTCCACCATTCAGTGGTCAGAAGTGAAAACTCTTGTTGGTTGGTTGCTTAAAGTAGCAGCAGCAGTTTATGCTTCCTCTACACTGAAATAAAAGCTCAGTGATTGTGTATTTTATCCATTCGCTTGTCAGCTCCCGTGAAAACCAGCACGGTGTAACACCTCCGTGACTACACAAGAGGGAAATCTGAGACAAAGTTGCCCAAGGCATGGTGTGTTTATGATACTCTGAGGTCAGGGTGTAAAATAATGATTGAATGAAAATGTCAGAAAAAGCTGAAGAACAACAGAAAATGCATCTCTGACCTGAACGTGTCCTTGACTCAACACACATTCGATCCTAAACCCTAGACAAACAAACTCGACTCCATTTTTATTTTGCACCTAAAAGGAATAAACGGAAACAGCAATCTTGGCTCGGGGACTATTCAATGAACAAGTCATCCCAGTAGCTCAGCTTACACCCATTTATCTGAGACGCCATTAAAGGTAAAACACAGCAAAGCTAAAGGCCATGAGGGGAAGGAAAGAGGAAGACACTGGAGCACAGTCAGAGTGGAAGAGTTTTGGCTCATAAAGCAGTGCAGGAAGAGAAATGATGACATGAATACCATGAAGTGAACTCTGCCACCTCAATAAATCTAAAATTCAGCTCACCAATGTTTAATATCTTGTACCCTGCTGTGGTTTACTCAGCTGCAAAATCAATTTCACCAGCCAGACAAATATTTAGAGGTAGAATGAAATCAGGAAGCTGTTATTGTGTACACCTACTAGACTGCAGGACATACAGCACCAGAGACAGAACTGAAAAAATGCATTTCCTTATTTAGCCAACACTCCTGATACTTTATCATCTGTCCTACACAGTGAGTCTTAAGTGAGTGTTTTGATTTATAGTATTTGCAGTAAAGTTTTTGTACATTTACAAAATCCAGTAAAATTTTTCCAATAATTTACTTTTCATATTTCTCATATCTCAGATATTTTTACAGTAAAAAAGTTAATCAACACGTCAGTTAAAAGCATCTCTGAATATTTGGGCTCAAAATGTAATGTCTTCATTTAACCACCAGGGGGAGGAAAAGAACTTTGTAAATAATTGAAGTGACCACTAGGTGTCACCAAAGATTAATTATTAAACAACCAAACTTTTTAAAATAAAAATCTAAATAAAATAGTGATCCTGTTTTCCAATTGTTTTTTAAAGGAAATAATATATAGTCCCATTTTTTTTTTTTTTTTTAAAGAAAATACATTACTGTTTTATATTTGTGTTGGTGCTACTCATAGACACTGTCCTAATCTCCTCACGGCAAAAGCTCTGCGAGCAGCGTCTGCACTGATGGATTAAAAGAGCTCACCTCTCCCTCCCATCCTCACCACCATCTACAGAAGGCACGTCGAGAGCATTCTGACCAAATGCATCTCTGTTTGGTCAGGTTTTTGCATTAAAATGGACAGAAGTCCCTTAAAAGAGTGGTGAGTACAACAGAAAAACTATTTCTCCCCCTACACTCAGACAACAATCATTGCACAGTGGACTAAACCTCTCGCTGTCCTTGAAACCTGTAACAGTGAAACGTTTCCACATTACTTATGAGCTCAGTGCAACAGCTTGCTTTCCTTCTGTTACTGATGTTTTTACTCAAAAGTACATTTCTCCTGGTCATTACTGATTCTATTTAGAATATTTCTTTGTATGCCTTAATGCAAAAAGTATTTTCTGTTACTGTCATAACAAAAACACATTTGTTTTATTTTCCACAACTGATTCACTGTCTCTTTGAAATTCATGCATTTTTATATTTTGCACAAAAAAAAAGATTTTATTCTGTAACCATTCTTTGAATTTTCAACATCTGCCACATTTTTTCTCATACAGATTTGTATTGTTTCTATCCATATTAACATTTCTCCTATTAAGTCCAATGTTTATCTTTTCTCAACTTATTTTATTTACAAGAATTACTGCTCCCCTTCCTTTTTATTACAGGTTATATTGTACTTTTATTTCGTTTAATTATTCCGTTTCTTATTTTTCATTGAAACAATAACTTCAGTTCAACTTATTCAATGGATGCAACATCTGTACTAAACCACTAGAGGGCGCCATCCAACAACAAGTGGATTCAAGAGTTGTTCAAACGCCATTGTAAGACTTGTTTCACACCACACTAAATAAGTTAATTATTTTTACCAAACAAAATGATTAACTTACAGATCGCAGATGAGGCAGGAACCTCTCTAGGTGATTCATGTCTATACCATCATCCTCTGCAAGCTTGTTTTTGTTCATGCTGAAAAAATGGAAGAAACCAGAGAGAATCAGGATAATAACCACAACATAAATAAGATGATCAGGAGTATTCTGCATCACACTGGATTTCCTGATTTTGCCTTGTTCCATTTACAATCTTGCTGATAAATAAATATCTTACCCCTCTCTGTCAATGTGTGGCAGGTGCTTTGGCATTCCTCTGAAGTGTTTCCTGTGGAAGTGACTGAAGTCCAGCTTCTCCGGCTGCACGTCCCAACCTGCACCTCTACAGCAGGATAACAGAGACACAGCAAATCTTGAACATGCAGAAGAATTAAAGATGATACAGATGGATACACTGGACTGGGATCAGTTAATTTCAATTCTATGCTTATAGAGTTCACCTTAGCTTTGCTGGAGCTGATGCTCGTCAGTGCATCACTTGTTTTAATCAAAGGCTAATTATCTTCAAGTGAGATATGCATTAAGACTGAGCTGTCCTAATTTTAGCACACAGACTTAATTAGGAGTTCAGAAATCATTTTTGAAAATGTGTGTCTGTGTGAGAGCAGAGCTGCTCACATCGACCCACTGAACTGACTGAGTCACTCACTGCGTGCTCAAATGTGCCAACATGGCTAGATCTTGGGTAGGTGAAGCTACCATGGCAACCAGTTCTGTCTTTAATGCTGCTGATGTCAGTTTTTTTCCCTTATTCCCACCAATATGTTTAATTTGTAGATTAACAGGATTATTTGTGGCCTTAATTCCATTTGTTTTCAAATGTTGAAGACTTTCAGAAGAGGCAGGCTAGTTTCTTTTTTGGATGAGATATAAGACTAAACCTAATTTGATTTTGGAGCAAAACCAAGATTTTATTTTAGGATATACAAGAGAAACTTCATTAAAACATAGGGACCATCATACCTTAAACTCTAAATAAAACAGCAAAAAAGTCAGGTTAAGAGAAATCACAGGAATGTAAAAGGTTGAACTGCATTCAGTTATGATGTCTTACTAAGTACAAAACAAACAAGCAAAGCAGATGATATTTGTCACATGATCACAAAAGTAACAATATTTTTGAAAAAGAAAAGACGACATAATATATGTTTGACTTAATAAGGCACGTACCCACGTGAGTCCATTGTGTTTGCAGCCCATATGTCCGTCCCCAAGATGTCAAAGGAGTCGTCTCTGTTCCCGTTCTGGGGCAGCACACAGAAAATCAGTACACAGGAATTTTATGCTACTACAAACCAGCATACCCATCAAATTACAAGCACCAGAAACAAAGAGAGCAACAGTTTCTGTTCCTAGAATGAGTCAAGCTCTAATGTTGATTCCTAAAGTCCTATAATGTAAACCAAGCTAGCCATGTGACCACTTTTTGAATAGAAGACTTTGTTTGAAAGCATGCTGATAACAGCATTATTAGACAGTTTCTTTTTACACTTTACAAAACCCCTTTAAAGATTAGTGAATTTCATCTTATTTTTTACCCAAAAAATATTCCTGAAGTAATACCGAGTAGGATACTATAATCGTAAGCAACAAAACATGTTTTTGTACCTTGGCAGAACCTTTGAATTGGTTGTTTCGACCCCTGCTGCCGGAGCGAGAGCCGGATCCAGGCCTGGACCCTGAACTGGGCCTGGATCCAGTGCTGCCATTGCTGCTGTGTTCCCATTCGTCCTGCAGAGTTGAGAGTGAGAAAGAAACAAAACATACTGGTTAGATAAAAGAAACTCAGTTATATCATAACACAAAGTAAAAAAACAAAACAAAAGAGCAAACCTAAAAAAACAAGCCACACATAATAGACTTCACAAAGTTACATGTTAAAACAGCTGCAGCCACTTTCAACAACACTCAACCTGATGAGCTGTGAACCACCTGGGGCTGGTGTTACCACTCTCCTCTCATCATACATTTAATGGAGACAGTAAGGCTAACAGGAACGTACAGACTACAGCGCAGGCAGACCTTAAACACCAATTACTGAGACACTCCAGGTAACACGAGGGTGGAGGCAGAATCAGTGAGGTTATTAAACCTCTTGAATTCTGAAATAGTGTTTTAAAAAGTTTCATACCTTCAATATTTAGACCAGCAAACCCTCAGTATTCATACAAACGTGACATTACTGAAACATGCAGTTAAATTAATTTATACAAACATATATTTAAATGTCCAAGTTCAAAAGAAAATGTGTAACATTTTCTATAGTATTCTAACTTTTTGCAGCTTTGCATCAGCTACATTACAATTAACATGTTAACATGCTGAAGCAGGGAGATGCTTTTATTAAACTGAGAGTTCAGATACTTATATTTAAACAGGAGTGTAGGGACTACACGGCAAGTGAGGAGGAAAATGAGGAATTTAGCAAAAACAAACAAACAAAGAAGTCATGAACCTAATGAATCATTAGGCACAAATTATTCTGATCATGATAGAATTATCATAGTCTACCATAAAAGTGCATTAGTCGATTAGGATAAGAAATATTTTTGTGACATTTAGACATTAGATTAGAACACATGTTACCAAAAACTGATAATTGTTCATTTTCTACTGATCATTCACAAAAATGAAGAAAAACTGGACAGACACTAATTGAAGAACTTTAATTTAAATTTTGCTGTAAGATAAATACAAATTTTATTAAAGTGCCCATGACATGGTTTTCCATGTTTTCTGACTTATCTATCATGTTGCAACGTTGAGTTCTCACCTTAAACC
Source organism: Callopanchax toddi (assembly GCA_006937965.1). Taxonomy (NCBI): domain Eukaryota; kingdom Metazoa; phylum Chordata; class Actinopteri; order Cyprinodontiformes; family Nothobranchiidae; genus Callopanchax; species Callopanchax toddi. Next base: position 3,448,756 of record SSNR01000013.1, read on the forward strand.
TGCCAGAAAGAGCAAAAAACGGCGTCCATCTGTCTCCTAGTCCAGCCAGTGAGAAGCTCTTCCAGATTTCAGACCCAGGTTTCAAACAGTTTTTTTCACTCCAGCCCGCTATGAGGTCATAGTGATCCGGACTTGCTTATATGGTAAATTCTCCTCCCACATGCACGTTCACGACACCTGGAGCGAGGCAGTGCCGCCGCCATTGCCCATAGACCGTGTAGTGTTTAGTTTCAGTTTCGTTTCTCTTTCACGCGACGGCACTGCCCCCTGCTGCAGCAGAAGTGTCAGGCTGCCAAATAAGGAGAAACCCAGCAGAACCGGAAGGCGGCGCTTTCTTCTGATCTCTGAGTTGCTCGTTAGGAAATAATTACAGCGTATTTTGAGTTATAATGGTGCAACGCTAATCTAGAGGCATCAAAGATTACACCTGTTTGATATAAAGTGATTTAAATATAGAGTCACAGGCACTTTAAGAATACTTTTTAACATGACTTTATTGACCCAAATAGCCACATTTAATTGATCCTTTTCTGCTCTTTGTCCACTAATTTTCATAAAGTCTGCAGAAAACGTAGCAGAAAGTTTCACCCATTAGCTTAAAATCTTTAAAAGAAACATTTAAATTTAACCTATTAAATTGGTAATTTGGGAAAAGGTATGACTATCAATAACTTTATCTTTTCTAAGTTTTCATCCATAATGAAGCATGATAGTTTTTGTTTGATTTGTTGCTTTTTATGCAATGGATGCTCATGCTTTTGATTTGTAAAGGGAAGACAGGATTTACTCTTGAGAAGAGACAAGGGTTTCCTTTGTAATTTTTAATGAACACTTACAGGTTTGGAGGAGCCTCTTCCTTGTGATGACGTCCAGCTGCCATCTCTCTTGTCATTGCAGTCGTCTGTCCACTGGAAAAAAGAAATAACTCAATAAAAATGTTGGCTGAGAACTCACATCAGTACCTCGAGGACATGATGTGATGTGATATGAGTTCAAGTAGTAACAGTCTGTTTAGTTATATGTTGACTTCTATTCTGTGTGTTTAGCCTGTTACTTTATCACCTTCAGATCTTAAATGGAAAGTGGCTAAGAGCATCATGCTTATTTTTAAATCTGCATTTGTTATAAGAATGTGGATATCTGGTTTGTTTTGTTATAAACAAATGGCCATGTAACCTTACCCGGCTGTAAACAGATAAAGGAGCAGTTCATTTAAGCTAAGCTCTAACCTGTGGCACTTTGCCACCATCGTCCAGGTCCAAGTCTCCATCTGCCTTGTCTTCCAGAAGCCCCTGCACCTGATACTCCAGCACGTAGCTGTCGATGAAGCGCTCCAGCTCTTCAATCTCCTGCGAGCGTGTGCTCCCCGCCTCAGACGATGCAGATGCCACTGAGGAGTTCTCCATGGCAACAGCTGCTGCGACTGGAGGAGGGGAGGAGGAGGAGGGGGGAAAGTGACCTGTACAGAACAAGGAAACGGAGAGAACGAGAAGTCTGGTGAAGATTCATCATGAGAAGCAGCTTTTGTGTTACCTGAAGCAGAGCTGCAGCAGATCATTTATAAAACCTCAAAATGTCTTTGCTCCAACAGTTTCTGGCGTCTCTGTTCAAACATCTCTCCATGTCCATTTATCTGTTTGTATTTCTACTACTACCTTCCCTTCTCTGTTTGTTTCTCCGTTCAGAGTCGTGTGTGATCACCTGACCCCTGACCAGCAGTGAAGCGGCTTCCCGCCTGCCTGTCTATTGCTACTAATCTCCTTTACATCACGGCTTGATCGCCAGCCATGCAAAGAGGATTTATGGCTGGAGCAGGCAGAATGCTATCTGCTGAGCCCTGGGAACTTGCTGGGGAGTCCTTTGCATTTGCAGCCAACAGGTCAGCTACACAGAACATAAGCCTTTGTTTTGGTTCACGCTGCAGGACTATAAACAGACCTAATAATAAAGCCATATTTCCTCAGCACTCACCATGTTTACAAATAGCTGATCTGTGTGCAAAAGGGTTTTATTAGACAACATCACAAAAAAGTAGCAAACTGAACATCTTTATTCAAATTAAATATCAGGAACACACCAAAAAATGTTTCAGCCATTGGTGGAGAGGTTAAGTTGAAATTGTCTCCCACTCAAAATGATTTCATCGACTCATCTTCACATTTATATCAGGTCAACATGTTCTAAGGTAATCTGTAATCTGACCTTGAGTCTGAACTCTAATCCACCTATGTCAATATTACAGCTTAATCCATTCATACTTTAGTCCGGGCGTTGATTAGCCTGGTGATTTACAGCCACTGTAAAAGGCAACGCAACATTCAACACAACAGATCAAACATCTGAAATGTATTTTTACCCAAAGAGAAGCTAAGCTGTCTAAAGCAGAGTTCATGCAAGAACACAGTTTGAGCAAACTATTTAAATAAACACAACTCAGTAGGGCTGTGTTGTATGTTTATGCTTATTCATTTAGCTGACGCTTTTATTCAAAGTGACTTACATCTTATATGCATGCTATGATCTGTGGGGGAAACTGGAGTACCTGAGAAAACCCACGCATGCATGGGGAGAACATGCAACTCCACGCCGAAAGGCCGCAGCCGTGATTCGAACCTGCAACCTTCTTGCTGCGAGGCAACAGTGCTAACAACTGCGCCACCATGTATCAGTAGCTTCACACTGACATTGTGAATAATAGGTCTTTAGAAAAAAATTGTGCTGATGAATACTGCCGTCTGAAAGCTGTTGTCACAGGAAAATGTGTTAAAATTTTTGTATATCATGTCATTTGAAACATGATTTGAAGGCAGTACCCTTAATGCTCAGGTGTGCTCAATGTAGACTTTTTAAATGGCAAAAATCAACCTAAATACCTTGGCCGACTGATCAATCAATCTCCAGTAGAGGTGTGCGATATGGTAAATATATCATATCAAAATATATTTGTTAAAAATGAGTTTATCCTCTGATTTTTCCTTTGATTTTTAACCACTGATTTTTAAAATTATTTTGTTACTGAATAACCAAACCACCCAAACTATTTTCCTACATAAAAATAATCACTAAAAGCACAAAATGCATTGTGGGCAAAAATAATTTCTGAACAGATTTGAACCCTTGCGTGCAATGAATAGATTTAGCCTCAATACAATACAACAATCACTCTGCTTTGTCAGATCAACTAATTCTTCAAGATCAAACATTACTGTACTGTTCACCTCTGTCCACAATGACAGAAATGATCACCATGGTAACAAACAAAAGCATGTTCTGACTGTCTGCCTACCCTGGACTGTTTGACAAATGATCACAGCAAAGTAAAAAGACCCATTTGGGGTAAATAACTGGTGTTTAACTACCCAACTCAGCTGATAAAACACACATCTCAACAAGTCAGGTCACCCAGGTCTCCAGGAAATGCAATTTACCCCAAATCTATAGACACCGACAAAACAGTGATGTGGAACTTACAGGTTACAGTGAATTATTGGTGCTTGTCAACAATAGATGGTATAATACAGGAAATACTACTACAAAACAGCCTCTCTGCAGCCCAGATATTGTACTCCTATCAACAACAGAGTGTCTTCAGTCGGAGATCCTTCCTGCCAACAGCTAGAACAGCCTACAGTGACTTTATGAAAAAACTTACATGAGTTACCTAAACGACTCAATTTTCCCTCTGGGATTAATAAAGTATATTTGATTTGATTCGATTTTTAACCAGGTCATTTAGTCAAATTTAAAGCTCTGAAACTTAACTGAGATCAACAAAAATTATGAACACATTGAGAACAATTTGCTATGTGAGAATGTAAATAAATTATTTAAAGCATTAGTGAGGAGAACTCTGTAAACAGAAATTTCTATTCTGGTTGAATTACTGTGAAGTTAAAAGAGTCGAGTCACAAATTATTAAGCAGATCAAATAAATGGAGATCAAATCAATAATGAGTCTAAATAAAGTGAATGGATGAGCATTCAGACGCCCTACTGTTCTCCTTGACACTAGTATAGAGTTACACCCAGAAGGGAAACAGCTACCAATACTTATTGATCCATTCATTGACTGGTATTGAGTTCTTTCTCTGTATGACTGGATAGCTATACAGCTGAATTTAAAAGCTTACTGTGCAGGATTTTTGATATTCAAAGTAAACAATTGTCCTGCGTCATCACAGAACTGACCTTTTGTTTGTGAACCAGGACTTCACCAAGACCTGCAGTATTTTGTAATACATCATTTCAAACCTAAAGTAATCTGATAAGTTGTGACAAAGTCCTTAAAGCTTCTAAATACAGTTCTGAGTTGTCTGGGGTCAGATTTAGTTGCTTATTTTGTTCTTGTTAAAATTTAAATCAATGGTGGAAGCAATGCTAGTTTAAAATAACACCAGTAAGTTTGACCTTTGCTTAAGTGAGTATCATATTCCCAGTAGGGCTGGGACGACGCGTCGACGTAATCGATTACGTCGACGCGTAAAATACGTCGACACAAAAAATGTGCGTCGATGCGTCATCGCTTTCAAAACAAACATGGCGCCAGTGATTAAATCAGTCCACCCGGACTCGTAGTTAAAAAGTATGGGACTATTTTAACAGAAAAGGAAGCGAATCAGTCGTTTGTCGGCTTTGTAAAATGGAAATGGCCGATCATAAAAGTACGACGGTGCACCAGCATCTCAAGCGGCATCCAGGAGCAGCTTCCGCAAATGACAAAACACCGAAAGTATTCTACTTTTTTACTAACGCTGGTTTTTACTAGGGGTGCAACGGAACACTGGTTTTTACTAGGGGTACAACGGATTGTCACTGATCCTGATCCCTGTGAATCGCCCTCTATAGTTTGGAACGCATGTGTTCCGGACGACGCAGCGCTCGCTAAATCATCTCCGACACTCTGCTTATCTGCTTGCGCGCTCTGAATCTGCAAATAATTCCCGTCTGAGAAAGACGTTCGTTTTGCCATCACGTATAGAGGTTCAGGCTGTTGGAGTCGGTCGTTTTAGTACACCAGAACAAAGATCCCTGATCAATATCTGGTCAAGTCTGTTGCGCGCCCGCGGAGCAGCTGATTCCTCCGTCTCTCTCTGTCAGCTAGAATAAATAGACAGATAGACAAACCAGACTCATCTATTTCTGTCTAAGATAACGTAGTATGTTGGGCTTTTATACGAGCTAATGGACTTTAATATAACCGGAGTTCTAGCAGGAGGCTCAGAGCAGCGCCTGGAGCGTCACGCCCCTCCGCTCCACTCATCTCTCATGTCATGTGGTGAGAGCAGACGTGTCCTTTCCAGCTCTCTATTGTGGTCTAATTTTGTGGCTTTTGTGGCTTAATTTCTTGGGGAAAACTCAGCCCTTTGTCACTGATGTTGGATTACACTGGATTATATTATTTTTTGGGACTTTTTGGATCTTTAAAGGACTTTTAACAGACTAAACTCCGATCCGGCAGAGAACGCTCCGCTGCAGCTGTAGCCTTGAAGGTATCTGCATGTCGCTGCTACCACTTCTTCTTCCTCACAATGATGAATCTATGCTCCTTAAAGCACATAGAAAGATCGCTGACCTTAAGGAAGATGTTCGACGTCTGTCAAATGAATTAGAAAGGAGAGAATTTCTGCTGTCAGATCTCACCAGTCGTTTCCCTAAACTGTCCAAAGTGATTATTAATCAACATGAGGAACAGACTTCCAGAGACACTCTGCTCCAGGACACTATTGCCTGGGACCCCTTATCACGGCCAACATCCAGCCCCACTCCAGACCCGACTTCATCTTGGTCAGAGGTTGTGGTACGTGGCCGAAAGAGGTCCCCTCCTGTTGTTTCCAGCACCCCACCTGACTTCAACCTGTCTAACCGCTTCTCTGCACTGGCTGAGGAAGAATCAGCTGCAGTCTCTGAGCCCCTTCCTTCCATTCAATCACCACAGCCTGTGGAGGGAGGTGAGGAGGACAGAGGAGCAGCAGGTGGAGCAGCAGCCGTGTGTCTGGAGCCTGTAGTTCGTAAGAAGCAGCCTCCACCATCTCTCCACCCCCGGACCTCAACTTCTACTGCCCGATGCAAAACACTGAAGGAAGCTGTGCGTCGACACTCCGCTGGACCACCTGCCCTGGCTCAGGAGCAGGGCCCCTCCAGCTCCAGCCCTCCAGTTCCTCGGCCCCGCAGGATCACAAACCCAAGATCAAACCCAGAACCCTCTTCGCCTCGTCCACTGTTCTCCCCAACCACTCTGCTGGTTGGTGACTCAATCATCAGGAACGTCCACTTCTTCAACGTCATCACAAAGTGTTTTCCATCGGCCACCGTTCAAGATATTCTGGAGAAACTTCCAAGTCTGCTGTGCTCTGTCCCGACTTCAGTCAGAAGAGTGATCATTCATGTTGGATCCAACGATGTCTCCCGTCGGCAGTCTGTTGTCACATTACAGCATTTTTACCAGCTGCTGGAGATCCAGAAGAGCAGTGGAATGTCTGTCTTCATCTCCGGCCCGATTCCCACAGTTTCTCGTGGAGATGAAAGTTTCAGCCGTCTCCTCTCTCTCCACACCTGGCTTCAGTCTGCCTGCAGGTCCCTCAATATTGGCTATATCGACAACTTTAATCTGTTTTGGAAGCGTTTTTCCTTTTTTAGGCGAGATGGTGTTCACCCAAACCGACTTGGCTCACGCATGCTGACCGCTAACATCAGGTACGCTGTGCAGTCCTATAGATGTATATCTATGGTGGACTCCTCTACACAGACATGACTGTTTACATCCGAGTCATCTACACCTTCTGCAGCCTTCGGTCTCACCACCACTCCAAACGCCGTTGCCCCCTACAGTCCACCACATATTCAACCATCATCTATGTCTCTTCCCAGAGTCTCTGTCCCCACAGTTTCCTCCTCGGCTCTCAAACCAGAACATTTTCCTATTCCAGTCCATTTATCAACCCGCTGCCCTAATCACTCTGATCAGAGAGCCCGGAAACTCAACAGGTGTTTACGACCCATCCATCTCCAAGTAACAAAGAAGAAAAATGACCTGCATCCTTCAGTTCAGTGTGCCCTGTTAAATGCCAGATCCATTTCTAACAAATCCTTTATCTTAAATGACCTGTTCACCCAGCAGGGCCTAGACTTCTTTTTTCTAGTTGAAACATGGGAACAAGATGGTAACTTTGTCCATTCTAATGAAATCTGTCCTCCAGGTTGCTCTGTGTTTACCACACCACGCCCCTCACGCCGTGGTGGAGGTCTCGCTGTGGTCTTTAAGGACAAACATGCCTGTAGTCTAATCAACAGTGGCTGTTTCACTACTTTTGAATGTCAGATCATCAAAGTAGGGTTACAAGAAGTATTTTACTGTGTTTTAATTTACCGACCTCCTGGACCAGCTGGCCCTTTTCTCTCTGAATTTTCAGATTTCTTATCATCCATGATTAAGCTGGAAAAGGTTTTAATTCTGGGTGACTTTAACTTTCACATTGATAACCCTGAGTGTAACACAGCAGCTGATTTCTTATCCATCACTGATTCTTTTAACTTTGTACAGCATGTATCAGGACCAACCCATAATATGGGTCACACTTTGGATCTAGTCTTCTCTCTGGGTCTAAACATCAATCAGTTACATGTTGAGGAGGTTCATGTGAGTGACCACAGCTGTGTTTTCTTTAAGATTCAGTCTAACGTTGATCCTGTCCCTCAAAAACTGAGTTCAGAAAGACGCATCATTAATCAGTCAGCAGCTGATGGTTTTTCTGCAATGTTTGATAGAAACTTAGTTCATGGTGAAGATGCAATGTCCTTCATCCAGTCATTTAATCAGCAGTGTTCTACTATCTTAGATAAAGTAGCTCCAGTTAAACAAACAGTGGTATCTCATAGAAGGAACAGTCCCTGGATGAACGAACATATTTATAATCTCAGAAGGACATGCCGTAAAGCTGAGAGGCTTTGGAAATCAACAAAAATGGAAATTCACCGACTGTACCTTAAGGAATTGATAACATCTTTAAATGAAATGGTTAAAAACTCCAGAGCTGTTTACTTCTCTCAACTAATTTCCTCAAATAAAAACTCCAAAGTTCTGTTTGACACGATCAATCAGATAGTTTCACCTAAAACGCCCCAAATCCCTGTGTTCTCAAGGTCTGATTGTAACAA
>SSNR01000013.1:3456919-3482698 GCA_006937965.1 Callopanchax toddi
GAACAAAATTAGAAACATCAGGTCAGGTTTCTCACCCCCATCTGCTCCCTGTTCTCCCATCCACCCTCCTCCTTCCCATACCTGGTCCTTCTTCACACCTGTTCATTTTCAAAACATCTGTCTCATTCTTAAAAACATGAAGCCAACTTCAAGCCCAGTTGATATTCTCCCAACCTCTTTGCTTCTTAAAGCTTTTGACCTAGTTGGCCCATGCATTGTTGATTTTATCAATCTATCCCTCCAAACCGGCTCCGTCCCCTCCATCTTTAAACACGCTGTTATTGAACCCATCCTTAAAAAACCCAGTCTGGACTCCTCTCAGCCAAATAACTACAGGCCCATTTCCAAACTGAGCTATATCTCTAAACTCTTAGAAAGAGTTGTGGCTGATCAGCTGGTCTCTTTTCTGGAACAACACAACATTTTTGATAAATTCCAATCTGGTTTCCGTAAAAAACATTCAACAGAAACAGCTTTACTCAAAGTATCCAGTGACATCATGATGGCAGCAGACTCCGGGGAGTTTACAGTCTTAGTTCTGTTGGACCTTTCTGCAGCTTTTGACACTGTTGATCACAGCACCTTAGTGAACAGACTCCGTGACCTGGTGGGGATCTCTGGAACAGTTTTAGACTGGTTCAGATCGTACCTCTCAAACAGAAGTTTCAGTGTCCATATAAACAACATCATGTCAGATACTACAGATCTGTTCTGTGGGGTACCCCAAGGCTCTGTTCTGGGTCCACTCCTGTTTTTACTATATCTCCATCCTCTTGGACAGATCATTAGTAGATGTCACAATGTCTCCTACCACCTTTATGCAGATGACATTCAGCTGTACTGCTCCTTCAAGGACTCAGAGTTCTACAAACTGTCTGAACTACTGGAGTGTCTGTCAGCTATTACTAACTGGTTAGAAAAGAACTTCCTTCAGTTAAACCCTGAAAAGACTGAATGTCTGATTGTTGCCCCTGATAGGATGGTCCCTCTGATCAGTCAACATATTGGACATTTAAGTTCTGCTGTAAAGTCAAACCTGAGGAATCTGGGTGTTATTTTCGACCAATCAATGTCTCTTGAAAGTCACTCAAAACAGCTGGTCAGAAACTGTTTTTATCATCTGAGAAATATTTCCAAACTGAGAAAGTTGGTGTCAAAACCTGAACTGGAAATGGTTCTTCATGCTTTTATCTCCTCCCGTCTAGATTACTGTAACACACTTTTCACATGTTTGAACCAAAAAGCCCTTGACCGCCTTCAGCTGGTCCAGAACTCTGCAGCGAGGCTCCTCACTGGAGCAAACAGGAAAGATCACATCACTCCTATTCTGAAGTCTCTGCACTGGTTACCTGTTAAATGTAGAGTTCATTTTAAAATCCTGACTCTAACTTTCAGGGCCCTACATGGTCAAGCTCCTGTTTATGTTACTGAACTGATAAAGCCGTACGCTCCAACCCGAGTCCTCAGGTCCACAGACCAGAATCTCCTAACAGTTCCAAGGACCAGATTTAAAAGTCGAGGTGATCGCTCCTTCCAGTCTGTTGCACCGCGACTTTGGAATGACCTTCCTTTAGTTTTACGCTGTATAGACAGTCTGGACTCCTTTAAAAAGCAGCTGAAGACCCAATTATTCAAAACTGCTTTTAAATAACTCTTTTATGTTCTCTTGTTGTTGTTTAATGATTTTGATTTGTAATGATATTTTGTTTGTTTTATTGATTTTATTTGTTTTATCATGTTTGATTCTGTTTTCTGTGAAGCACTTTGTGATTTTTTCTGTGAAAGGTGCTATATAAATAAACTTTACTTACTTTACTTACTTACTCCGCCCAGCTGTGACCGCAGGGAGAGACTATAGTTTCACAGAAACAGGTCTGTGACCCCGGAGATTTGCATTTAAGTCCATCTCCCTCATTAATTACCGGTAGTTTTAATATTTTTCAATATTATTATTATTACTATTATTATTTATTGGTTAATATAGCCCTTTACAACAGTCAACTAGACAGCCAAAGTGCTTTACAAGCCTAAGTAAAAGCAAAAATACAAATAAAAGAATGCATTAAAAACAAACAAAACTAAGAATTAAAAGGAATCAGAAAACTGGAATAAAAGTCAACACTACGGAGTGTTAAAAGCCTTCCTGAATGAAAACGTTTTAAGATTGAATTTAAAAAGGCCCAGGTCAGTGACTAGTCGTAGGTCCAATGGAAGCTGGTTCCAGAGTCGGGGTGCCGCCACAGAGAAAGCCCAGTCACCCCAGTGTTTATATCTGGTCCTCAGAACTTTTAGAAGAAACTGGAATGAAAATTGTATTGAAGCATTGGATTGACATCTTGAGTTAAATGTTGTACTACAAACTTTATTTTCAAGTTTTTTATTAAAATGTGTTCAAATGAAGAAATTTGTGTTTATTTCATTGAGATACTTAAAATAGCAAATGTCAAATTACTATACAAGTCAAATAATGGGGAAATAATCGGTAATCAAATCGAATCAAAATCGAATCGAATAGAAAAATGAATCGTTAGATGAATCGATGCATCGAAAAAATAATCGCTAGATTAATCGATTACAAAAATAATCGTTTTGCCCAGCCCTAATTCCCAGTAGGGTGCAGGCTGGAAAAGGAGACTGGGAGAAGATTAAACCAAGGATTTTCATCTGACCCAGACATAGGAAAGTCTCCTGTAGTAAGAAACAAGAAAACAAAGGAGGACAGCCAGCTGGTGGCACCTCTGATCTCTAAACAGAGAAACTGAATCTGAAGAGTCAGGAGATCAAATAGCATCACAAGACGTCTCAGATTAACCAAACACATCTCATCTTCCCAATACGCATATACTTCAGATGATTCAACACTATTTCTTACATTAAATGATAATGACCACAAACATTTAGAAAGGATTTGCATTTTAACATTGTACTATGTGGATTTGATCCGTTTTGTAATTGTAGCAGACAGCATAGGTCATCATCACAGAATGATACTGTACACATGCCCCCTCCCTCTCCTTAAACTACACATTTCTGTCTCCAACCCCACAATTCCCAGACTCCTCCCCCTCCTCCTTCCTGTCTCCACCCTTTCACTCTCCCTCCTTCAACTTTACCAGCTGTTCCAACAAAGAGTCTGCCATTAAATGTGTGTTTCAGATGTCTAGAGTTCAGGACGCAGACTGCTAGGACTAAATGCGTGACTGCTAAAACTCTGAGATATCTCTGACAGTCTGATACAGCCATAAAGGTAAGGCACCCAATGAAAAATCTACACTATGAAATGCAAAGCAGCGTCATCCAACCACACTGAACACTGTGCCTCAGGCTCAGCGCCACTCAGACGGATACTAAACTGGCCAGACAGCCACAGCGTGGCACCAGACAGCACAGTCTGTCTTTGTCTGAGAGGTAGCGAGATGGCCAACAATCAATAAGTATGCTCCACGATACCATAAATTCTACTAAAGTAGGATATTCTAGACCAGTGGTTCTCAAATGTATTTAAAAAAGATTAAGCTAGTACCAAAAACTATGATTACATTAAATCTGTTGTACAAGCTTATAATAATTTTTTAGATAAACAGGCAAATTGATTTAACCCCCAACCAACCTACCCTGGTTGAAGGGTACAACCTAACATGATGCATTCATAAAGTGGTTTGAAAAAGTGTTTGCTCCCTTCCTGATTTCATATATTTTTATGTTTGTCAAATTTAAATGTTTCAGATCTTCAAACAAATTTTAACATTTGACAAATATAAGACGAGTAAACGCAAAACGCAGATTCTAAATAAAGGTGTTTATTATAAGGGAATAAAAATTCAAACCTACATGGCCCTGTGTGAAAGAGCGATTGCCCACTATACCTAATAACTGGTTGGGCCACCCTTAACTGCAATCAAACTTTTACGATAACTGGCAATGAGCTTTTTTACAGCACTGTGGAGGAATTTTTGCCCACTCATCTTTGAAGAACTTCTTTGAAGAATTGTTGTAATTCGGCCACTTTGGAGAGTTTTCCTGCATAAACCACCTTTTTAAGCTCATGCCACAGCATCTCAATCAGATTCAGGTCAGGACTTTGACCAGGCCACTCCAAAGTCTTCCTTTTGTTTTTCTTAAACAATATTTACTGGTCATGAACAGATGGCTGGTCATCCTCTTTCAGAACTACACTACCACCAACGTATTTTACTGTTGGTATGATTTTCCTTTTTGGAAATGTTGTGTTACTTTTACACTAGATTGCACACCTTCCAAAAAGTTAAACTTTGTCTCATCAGTCCACAGAGCATTTTCCCAAACGTCTTGGGGATCATCAAGATGTTTTCTGGCAAAACTGAGGTACGCCTTTATGTAAATTTTGTTCAGCAGTGGTTCATCATGGAACTTTGCCATGCAGACTATTTTTGGGAAATCAGGAAGGTGACAAACACTTTTCCACAGCACAGTAGCCAAGAACACCTATTCTTGACTCTTCTTCTGTTCCACAACTACTGAATGCAAACTTGAGCTACTTTCAGTCAGATTCCCTTACTGTTTTGGACATTTAGTTAAAAGCAGGTCTAATAAATTCTTCACTTTTACTACTTAAGTAGTAACTAGCACATTGGTTACTAACCTTCCACTCCAGTTTCCACAGTGGTTTTCCACTATATTTTTTGAGCAGTTTCCATATAGAGCCATGGTTGTAATTTGCTTCAACCACTCATCTGTTTGGCTGCTTCTGCTTTTTAGCTTCTTATCAAAAAATCAGTTCATAATATTTTTTTATTTTCTTTGTAAAAAAAAACAACAACAAAAGAAAACAGTTCTAACTCTAAAAGGACGCATGTGATTGTGTGTATGAGTGTGTGAATGACTGTAGTAAAACACCCAGTCCATGACTTTAAAAAGCACTGTACAAATGCAGGACATTTACCAGGCATCTGTCTGTGCATAATACATTAAACAGAAGTGCAATACAGGTGATGTTTCATTACTGTAACTGTAGTTTTGATTGCTGTTATCCTTGATTTTCTCCAGACCTTTTCAACTGTTGTCAAACATTACATTTGCACCTACAAACAAATTTGTCTATACAGGAAAGCTGTGCAGAAAACTGCTAGGGAAGATTTAAACTCTGTGAGTGCTCTGTGAGATTAGGAATGATTTAATTTGAGCTTTTTCTTCTCTATTATTGCACCTGTTACATACATACAATGACCTGAGCTCATTAAATTTTTTGTGAATAATCTGAAACCTCTTGTGATCAAACAGGGTTATCAGTAATGGCCTAGTTGTTAATCAGCTGTTTAACAGACTTGCAAATCAAGCGAGTGAGTCAATCAATCACTAGAGATCTCTCAGGATGCAGGTGGGAAAACATTTTCCTAACAATGTGAACATCTGCATATACCTGGCCACTTAATGTAAAGAAAAACAATTTAGGTAAAACTACATCAACCTAATCCACCAGTGATTTACAGCATTGATACGGTCGGTTACCAAAACCAAACAGTAAGAACCCTAATCCATAGAATCCAAGTTAAACAGAACACGAGATCCAGTCTCCCCAGTAGGAGTCCAACTAAATGTTCTTAACCCACGCAGGCAGAGCTGGTAATTCATCTAATCCGGTCTACTAACTGGATGGATTAACAAAACCACACAAGTTTAAATATAAACCAAAGTAATAGAGTGTTTTAGCAAACCGGTACTTCTGCAACACTTTAAATACTGTAACAAAAACATGGATGAAGGAATGATTTTTAAGTTAAGCTAGTCAAGTCAAGTTAAGCTTTCTTGCAACGCTGTCAAAAAGTAGGGTTAATTATCATTATAATTTTTGTAATTCCAGTATAAAAAATTCCTAGAGGCAAAATTAGCAGAATAGAGGTTTTGTTTAAATTGCGTGACTTCACGCTACTCAGTGACCACGTGTTTCACAGGGACAGCTATTAGCTAATTTTTTAGCACAACAGCACCACATCAACAACTTTGTACAAATAACTGATGTATTTGTGATTAAAACGGCATTCCATATGGTCATAAGTCATAGCAAGACCAGCATTCTTAATTTAAGATAAAAACACACACACAAAAAAAACACTTAATGACACCAGACCTCTCAGCTCAACATGTCCTTGTACCAGTTTTTAAATAATCTTTACAAATGGGTTCTGCTTTGAGATTAAGTTAATTCTGTTTTATCAACGTTTACATGTTCTTATTTAAAGAATCAGGAATTGCTCTACGTTTAGAGCATGAAAACCTGCATTCAGACTGATTAAGTAGTAAAGAGATATTTCAACAAAAATGACAGAAAGTTCTGGATTATTAAGGGACAGGGACTCGGACAGACCAAACAGAGTTTTCAGGTAACTTTATCACTCATACTCATTACTGTTCAGACTTCATCATCTTAAAAAACAAACAATGATTCACAAATGTCCCAACGTTTTGTTGCTGGACAGAGCTCTAAGATCTTGTGACTGGAAACTTTTTGTATAAAGATACATTTTCAGGAAAGTGTCTTCAGTAAACAAACTGACTGAATAATAGTTTAACTGATCTGTAGCTGCACCCTGATATACGTGTATACTGTGTGCACGCAAATCTGACAGCAGCTTTTAACAGGTGAAGTTGGGAACAGCTGGTGTTGTACATTTATATCTGAGTACTGGTGTTGTACATTTATATCTGAGTACTCAAGGAATCAATGGGTTATTCAATAGAATACTCAATGATTAAAATATTCTATAACTGCAGCCATAGCAAAAACATAAGTGCAACACCAAATCTATCCATCCATTTTCTTCTACTTGGTCACAGAGGGAGCAGATCCAGGGGGGTCCCAGAGATTCCTTCCCCCAGTGACACTCCTCAGCTCAT
Organism: Callopanchax toddi; assembly: GCA_006937965.1. Classification (NCBI taxonomy): domain Eukaryota; kingdom Metazoa; phylum Chordata; class Actinopteri; order Cyprinodontiformes; family Nothobranchiidae; genus Callopanchax; species Callopanchax toddi. Next base: position 3,463,793 of record SSNR01000013.1, read on the forward strand.
TCTGGAGGATCCCGTGGCATTCCCAGGCCAGAGAGTATATAATCCCTTCTGTAATTCCTGGGTCTTCCTGGGGGTCACTAGTCGAAGTGGGACATGCCTGGAAAACCTCCAGATGGAGGCAACCAGGAGGCCTTCTAATTAGGGGCTTTAACCACTTCAGCTGACTCCTTTCAATGCAAAGGAGCAGCAGCTCTACTCCGAGCTCCCCCTGGATTACAGAGCTTCTCACCTCGTCTTGAAGGCTGAGCATGGCTGCCCTACGACTGAAGCTCAATTTAGCAGCTTGTATGCGGGATCTCGCTCCATCAGTTGTGATCCAAATCTTATGGCAGAACCTGATCTCTGCCTCTACCCACTGGGTGCATTCCACCTTTTTCCAGGCACGAACCATGGCCTCAGATTTGGAGGAGCTGACTCTCATTCTAGCTGCTTCTCAGTCCAACCGCACTAAGAAATCTAATTTCCTTAATTGCCACTTTTCTGCTTAATGTTTTTAGATAATGAAAGTAGAAATTTAACATCATCTTCATTCTTCAGCTGCTGTACTCTAAGGCTGTAAAAACTCATCTGCAAAAGAAAACAACAAAACAAGCTTATCTAAAGCAGAGCATGAGGTAAAAATAGCATTTACAAAAACACTATTACTTCTTTTGAATATTGTATCAACACTCCATAATAAAATTTGTCAATATATATTTATAGAAAAAAGAACAACACAATCCACAGGAGTATAATACTGAAACCAAACCCTAATAACTGTAACAAGCCGATGTGATCAGACCAGACCAGAACAAACCAGTGCTACATAGTCGTGTCACACAGGGGGTCAGAGGGATGCGTGAACTTGTGCGTATGTTTAAAACAATGACCCCATTGTCTCCTCGTGGCCCTGCTGTGTCCTAATAGAAGAGGATTGGACATAACAGTTGAACTGTAGCTCAACAATGCCATTTTGTCCAGATCCATGGACACAAATGAGCACATGCAGAGTTTCTCCCTGGCTTCCCAACATGTATGGAGGTGAACTAGCAGGGGGACCTCAAAGCTGAACAGACACAAAAGTGAAAAGAGGCAACAAAGCTTGGTTTGCAATAGGTTTTTGGTTAGGCCTGAACACACAAGACAACGACAAAACAAACAACTGCAAGCTGACAAAAGCTTAACAAAAAAAAAACCACAGCTTTGACAGCATGTTTGATCTGTAACCCTGCTTTAAGTAAAGCTGTCCTCCATTTAAATTTAACATCTCACCTATTTGAACTAATATTTTCCTCACTCATCCATCATGTAACCTTTCCTTTCTTTTCCCACTCATTCATCCATCATACAACACAGCTAATGAGCAGCAGATTGCTCTGAAACGAGGCTAGATCTCTGCAACGCAGTGTGACTCAGGGTGCTCCAGTTTTCTGCAAGCTACTCCCACGGTCTCTCTATAATGGGCTACTGAGCTCACAACACTGAATGCAAAAAAGTAACCGTTCATCACAGTACTGTGTGCTACCTGGTGGTACACAGCAGCAACAAAAGCACTCAAGTGTGCCAAGACTGCAGATCACAGGGGTGATGACGATGCACTGACTCCTGTTAAATGGTCTGAAAGGCGCTTTGGTTCAGGCTGAGTTTACACAAAACAGTGTTCTGTTAAGCAGACTCTGTGTCTGGTACATATGCATCATTTCTACTGAGAATGGGTGAATATGTTGACTGAAGAATGAAGTGCAGAGCTGAAGGGTCTATTTTTGACATATTCTCATCAGGCACTTAATTAGGTACACTTATTTAGTTTTCTTATTAGAACAAATAGCTAATCAGCCAGTCACTCTGCAGTTGCTTGTTGCATTTAGGCAGCTAGACATGATGAAGATGACACACAGAAGTTCAAATTGACCATCAGAATGGAGAAGAAATGAGTTTTAGGTGACTTTGTATGTGGCATGGCTTCTAGGGTTTACAGGGCATGGTCTGAAAAAAAGAAAATGTCTGTCAGCAGCATTAGGGAAGACAAAAATGCCTTGTTGATGTCAGATGTCACAGGAGGATGGACAAAATAGTTTCAAAATGATAGAAAAATAGCAGCAGCTCAAACAACCAGTCATTGCAACCAAAATCTGCAGAACACCATCTCTGAACAAACAGCATGTTGAACATTGAAGCAGGAGTGACCAGGTGTCACTCCTGTCAGCTAAGAACAGGAAACTGATGCTACAGTCCACACAGACTCACAAAAACTGGACAAGAAGAGACTGAGAAAAAAAATCCTGGTCTGATGAGTCTCAGTTTCAGCTGCAACATTCAGATGGTTGGGTAAGAAACAACATTTAAGCATGGATCCATCCCGTTTTCTATCAACACTTCAGGCTGCTGGTGGTGTAATGGTGGGGATTTCTTCTTGTCCCACTTTGAGCCCCTTCGTACCAACTGAGCATGGCTTAACTACCAGTCTACTTGAGTATTGTTGCTGACCATGTCCATCCCTTTATGACCACAGTGTACTCATCTTCTGGTGCTACTTCCAGCAGGATAATGCTCCATGTCACAAAGCTCAGATCATCTCAAACTGGTTTCTGGAACATGACAATGGGTTCACTGGACTCCCAACAACCTCCACAGTCACCAGATTATAATCCAATCCAAAACTTTAGGAGTGTGGTGGAACAGGAGACTCACATCATGGATGTGCAGTTGACAAATCTGCAGCTACTGCGAGATGCTACCATGTCAGAATGGATCAAAACATCTGAGGAATGTTTCCAACACCTTGTTGAATTTGTGACATGATGAGTTTAAGCAGTCTGAAGGCAAAAGAGGTCCAACACAATATGTGTACAATGGAAAAATAGCAGTTTTGCAGTTAACTAGTAAATGGTGTGCATGCAAGGCCGCCTTAATGCATGGGCAAACCGGGGAAGTGGCCAGGGGCCTACGATATTTAGGGGCATATCATTTCAGGTAAAACAAAAATTTTAAAACCCATTGTTTTATAATTTGTCAGGTTTTCTGTCAATCAGCTCGTTTAAGGCTGCTGATTGGTCCAAATTACAAGTGACCTACGTCCCCCATGTGATCTGTAAAGGCCCATTGGACCATGAGCTCACCAGTTAAACCATTCAGATGATTTTGGGGCGTGTTCCTCAAAACGTAAAGAAACTTGAAAAAATGTCAGGAAAGAAATTTGAGAGTGATGCTCAGAAACAATATTTGCTCCATGAGACATTATAGAATGTTCCAAAGCTTACAGAATGTTTTTAATCAGTCAATAAAGAAGTTGGACAGAGTTTGTTCACACACACCGGGCGGGGATGATGCAGTGCCTGTCAGCCGTGCAGCAGGGAACCGCTACCGGGGAGGAGGAGGAGAAGCAGACAGGTGCTCTGAGTACTTGGAGCAGCAGAGAAGGTAGAAGACATTTATATTATTGATTCGGGCCGCTGGGGTGGGGGTTGGGGGCATCGTTACTGAACAATACGTTCTTTCTGGGCAAAAGTTGAACCTGAACCGGGTCAAAACTCGAGCGAGTGAGAGAGACAAGGAGAGAGGGAGAGAGAGAGAAAGAGAGGAAGGGAGGGAGAGCGAGAAAGGTTCTGAGTCTGGTTCTGGGGTCTGGTACTGGACTCTGGTTCTGGAGTCTGGTACTGGAGAGTGGACCAGTACCAGGCTCTCATTTTGTTTTTGTACTCAGGACAAATCCTGCTGTGTTCAGACACCAAATAAAGTTTAGCACATCATGACTCAGTGGTGACTTTATAGAGTTTTATCTCAGTTTAAAATGATGACCTCATTAGTGGACATCATTTTTCTCAGAAGCTACATCAGGTACAAAGATAATTCTTTGTTTTTACACCCATCAGGTCCCAATCAGCCCAAATAGCAAAGAGAAATAAAAAATGCAGTCATGAAAAAGTTCAGGTCTTAGGAGGTTAAAGAGAAGGTTCTAGCACTGACCTGCTGGCTGTTGCTTATTGTTTCTGCTGTTATCACTGTTAGATGTTTGTGCAGAGGTTATGGTATATGTTGGTATTTTCACATTATTTTATTATGTTTTTATAATGTTTAAATTGAAAATAAATCTGTTGGCTTTAATAATGTATTTTCATTTTTGAGCAGATTATTTATATATATCTACATACAGAACATTCAGATATATTTATGTATTTATTTTTGTAATTTTTTAAAAGTTTTTAAGCATGCGTAGTATATGTATTGACATTGTTTATAAGGCAGAGTGCAGTAAGAGGAAGTTTTCAGGGCCGTGGGGGGGGGGGGGCCTACTGAGTCTCTCAGCCCCGGGGCCTATCGGCTAGTTAAGATGGCCCTGTGTGCATGTTATTATTAAGAATTAATTACATATCTTGCCACAGCTGCATTTTATTGGGTAGAATTTTTGCATTATTTTACTGTAAATCACTTTGGCAGTTAACCTACCTTATGATTTCCGACACTGGCTGAACCTGATTCACCAACTAACGAATTCAACTTGGCCTCCAGCTGAAGTTCCACGTTTGCTTGATATGAGACAAAACTGCCACATAGAACAGATTTTTAAAAATCTGAACAGTTTCTGGTGTTCAGAACTTTACATTTGTTCTATCTAAACAAATCGGGTATTGCCTCTGGGACAAATGCTATCTCATTCTAATGAGAGAGGGACCATTTTGTGACGACATGCAAGCATTCCTTTGATTCAATAATGTGCTCTGACGTAATCAGTCGCTAAACTGCAGAAATGTCAGGAATGTTTTGGGCAAACTAGACTTGAGTATGAACTGAAAAAACAATTTACAGGATTTCAATGTTAAGACTTTTTAGCTGGATGCAATTGTTACTAAATTATTAGTGGGCATTAAAATGTAATATACTGAATATTGTGAATGGAAAACAAGGTAAATGTCAGAATACACAAAACCTTTCAGGGTCATTTATCAAAGAACCAGATTATCAGCTTCACTTGATAATTATGAAAAAAATACTGTCAAACTTCCTACATATAAGTCCAATGTCTGTTAGGAAAGTCATGGACCCCTCTGTGCCTCTCCTACTGTAGCAGCTGTGATCTTCTCTTTGTTGTGAGGGTCAACAGCTGAGCTGAGACAGCCTGCTGATCCGCAGCTAGCTCAGCTCCTTTCAGACATCTAACGACGAAGAGTATTCCTATCATTCCTGTTATGCAAGTACAACAAAACGCTGCTGAAACTGGAAAAACACATGGCAGCACAGAGAGATCTTTACATCAACCACAGGTTTGTTTTGCACGTTTAACCACACCCATTTGCTATGGATCGTAGCCTAGCGCTGCATCCTGACAGGACGTCAGTATCAACAACCACAACAAACAAATGTCCCTGTTAAAATAACAAAAAAAGCACATCTGGAGACACTTCCACGCCCTGGTGTGTCTGCTCGAGTATCAACACCGGTAACACAATGGTGACGCAAGCTCTGCGGCTAACCAGCCGGCTAGCTTACATTAGCAATTAAGCACAACAATAATAAACAACAGGCCACGAATTCTGGCCTCAAACCACACTAAGTCAACAGTAAAACACCAGCAGGTGTACCAGAGAATGTAAAAGAATAACAAACTCACTCACTGAAGCAGCCTGCAGCAAACGCTATCCTTCTTATAAAACTGTTCTCTGCTTTCCACGGTTAGAACATTACAGCATAAAAATGCCTTTAACTGTCGTAAAATGAGATAAATCCTTACCCAAAGTGAGATTCTAACTTCTAGCGAACCTGGGGTCACCCCCTGAGATCAAATCCACCGTGTCATGGGTGTGTTTATCAAAAAGGAGCGGGGGGAAAAGAGGATTAGCTATGTGCTGGTAACTCCGACGGCTCACACGGAGGAAAGAGGGGAATGCAGGAATGTGACGTTCAGTCCGGTCCGCTGGCAGCGTTGACACGTGCAGCTACAAGCACAGCACTCTGGGAAATTGAGTTTAGTGAATAAGCTTCTTTAGTAACTTTATTACCCAATGCTTTTGAAAAGGCACTATGTAATAACATATAATGAGATCCAAAAGCCCCCAAAAGAACACTGTAACGTGTTCTTATTTGAAATTTAGAACATTGACAGCAAATTAAAATTGATACAGTAAATTAATGAATGGTAAATCCTGCAATTTTCAATGTCATGCACTTTACACCACAGTCAGTCATTAAGCCGCTCATACACACATTCACATGATGACAGCGAGCTACATTGTAGCCACAGAAGTGAAGCTGCCTTTATCACACCAAGAAATTTGATCTAATTGACTCTTTTAATTTCTACGCCATAAATTGAACATTTCTGAACCCAATACTGCCCCCTGGTGGAAAATATACACTATACGTTATATATTTTAAAGTTTATTAATCTTTTACTGAAAATTTCAGCCTATTCAAATGAATGTAAACGTCTTCAAATCCTTTAAACTTTCATCTAAACCCAACCTTTAAACCTTTAAAATAATATTGACAGATACGCTGAGTTTCAGCTTGATTTCAGCTCGTCAAGAAGTTTCAGGCGTTTTCAGTTCAGTTCAGTATTTATTTATTTCAAGCAACATTATGCATCCATCACATTATCACCATATCTGGTCATCATCATCAACATCCTTCACAAACAATATCATCTATTAATAACTAAAAAATATTAATGAGCAATGATCGATAGTCGTTGCTTGAAAGGGAGTGGGAAGAAGAAAACGTATTTAATCCCACCCCTATTTACCCCTAACATTTCTTTGTAGCTTCACTGCTATTCTTTACAATGAATGACAACAATAATAAATCACATATTGTGACTCAATGTGAATGAGTGATTGACATTGACGTTAGATCAATCACAGTAACAATATGTATTTTGTTAAATTAAACAATTATATCATAAACAATTATATCATAAATAATATAAGTATAATATTGAATACCAACAATGGTAACAATCATCAATACCATAATGATACAACAGCAATACCAACAGTGATAATAAATAACAATTTGTCAACAATGAAGAATAACCAAAATGAACAAAAGTGCAGATTCCCTGAGTACATTTAACCCATTATCTATGTATTGATTAAAGACCTTATGTTTACATAATTGTTTAAACTGGTGTATATTTAGACATTGCTTGTGGTGAGCATCCAGACTGTTCCACAGTTTCACCCCACGTACAGACACACAAAAACTTTTACGAGTCGTTCTGACTTTAGGAATTACAAAATGTCCGTATCTTCTGGAGTTATGGGCTCTGTCATTGGTTGTAAAAAATTGTTGTATGTTTACTGGCAGTAATTTGATAAATGCTTTTATTCACCTTCCAGTACTTAAGACTTTTTATTTATGATCTTTTTGACACAGCCACTATGTTTTCAGTGGTTGTTTTTCTGATTTAATTTCAAATCTTCAAACAAATTGTACTATTATTGAAAGTTTGATGCAGTTTCAGCTTGAGTTTAGTCCTTCAGCAGGTTTCAGATATTTTCAGCTCTTCATTCAGCTCTCAGCATTCAAACAGTATTTCTGCAAGAAGTGCAGCTTTTTCTAAAAATTCAACTTATTTTTAATTTTTTCTTTTTCCAGCTTTATTAAGTGACCTTCTAGTGTCATTGACTGGTCAAAATCATCATCTAGATTCCTCAGGTTTGCTTTGACTGGTGAGTTTAAATGACTAATTTACATTCTAATACTTTCTTGAGACCCTCATTTAAGTTCTGATTTACATCCAGGTGATATGAATGTCTGCAATACAGTCATTTTTTCCTGACATTTCTCACAAAACTTGTTTTTCTTTCCTGTCTTTATTAGACAGATTCATAGCATTCTTAGCTGTGCATGGAAGCCAGTAAAATACATTTAACTTTGAAAAAAAAAGTTAGAATTACTTACTTACTCACATAAAAATGCTTCTTTTAAAAATGTTTAAGCCTTAAATGTTTCCCTTCAGTCTGATGACACATTCAAACACAAATCATGATTTAAAACCTCTCTTTGTGAATTATGACCCCATGTGGACAATAAAGGGACTGCAAATCAAACAATTAATCAGAGTTTGTGTGATTCTGTTAAATGTGTGTATTTTATGAATACGCAGCTGTTCCACATACAAGAGCCCAAACAGACTGACTGGTGTTTAGATGTACACATAAACATGAAGTAAAGATATTTATTATCAATCCCATTTACATGGAAAGGCTGATGAATATAGAGAAAATATAAACAATCTAAAATTCAATTAAATCTCAAATTAGCTTCATTTCTTCTCCAGATGGCTGCTGATTATATCACAGTAGGTTAAACTATCATGACACAATAGAGTCTTCAGCAGGTCACCGCTCTCTCTGAGACCCTTTCCCCTCCTCTTTGACTCTCCATCTCCTCCGCCTCCCTCTCATTCAGCTCTCCCAGCCCTATGTCTATCCTTAGCCGTCCCATAATTACTTTGTTGTCTTCATCACAACGCCCGCAGCACCACAAGTGATCCAGCGCTCTCTTCCCCTCCCAAGCTGCTGTGCAGTTACTCTGCAGATGTCCTCTTAAAAAACCTTTTATTAAATGTATTAAAGATTATTTTCTTTTAATGCATGTTCAAGGTGTAAGATTCAATAAACACTCGTCTTATAGCTAAATTGATTTTAAATCTATGAATAAATATAGATTTGTGGCTTTTTGTGACATCAAGTTGCAAATGAACATTTCAAATTAATCTTGTTGCCAAGGAAATGATCATGTTCCAATTTTATTGCTCTAAAATGTCAACAGATGGAAAATCATGAAGTTTACTTTTATCTAAATAAACATTGATGCACAAAAGAAATAGATTTCTAAATTTGAAGATTGTTAATGAAAAAAGTTAAAGGTTTCTAGAATCCTTATTTTAAATGTTTAAAAAGAAAACAAATGATACAGACCAAAGGTGTCAGTATAATGAAACACTAGTCATAACAAGTCAAGTTATTCATCTTATGGTGGAGATCATAATTTTATTAGAATTCAAATAAATTTAAATGGCAGCGAGGGTTAATTATTAATGCTTCCTAAAGGCATTCTTTTGTTTTCCACACCTTTAGTGGATTAAAGTTTACTTAGTCAGTTTTCTGTCTGTCACTATAAATTGTGAAAAGACTTTGCTAGATAAGCAAAAAAATTCAGTATCAGACAGAGTTAAAAGCAGTTTATAAAGGATGATTTAACTTATTAAGGGACAAAACAAAGCTGTCCAACCAACCTAGTTCTATGTGAAAAGACCTCTACCTTTGTTAAAACTGTCAACAAGTCTCTCACTTCACTGGAGGAACTGTGCTCCACTCTTTTACATAATAGTTTTAATTATGACACATTGGAGGGTTTTCCAGCATCAACAGCCTGTTTAAGGTCAAAGGTCGGACATTCTTCTTCAGGATTTTCTATAAGAGAGCAGAATTCATGTTTCCATCAATGACAGCGATCATCAGCTCCCGTAAAGCAGCTCCAGACCATCACACTACCACCATGTTTGCGTGACAATGTTTTTCTGTAATGCAGTGTTGGTCATACTCCAGCTGCGACGGGACTCTTCTGTCCTGTCGGCCCACAGAACTGTTTTCCAAAAGCAAACAGGTCAGACGTGTTGCTTTTTGAGATCGTTTAGCCTACTTCATGTTTTCTGCAGTAATCAGACATGGCTGCTGGAACTGAACTCAGCTTTACACAGAATGTGGTTACTCGGTTACTTTATAATTGAAATGTTTCCTTCAGTAAACGAAAGCATCATTAGGAAATATAATGTTGTATTTACTCAGGTTATCTTTAACTGATACTGAAATTTGTTAACTGATCTGAAACATGGAATTGTAACAAATAAAGTAGAAATCTATAGTTAAAGCTGGACGGATGGAGGAGCGACACGTCTGTGAAACAAAAGCTGAACTGCCATTGGTCGACCTGCACATAGCTGAATCCTCACTGGAGGGATAGTACCAAGGCACCAATTAGCAGTAGAGTGGGTTCCTGATGATATTTCCATGTGCTTGCGGCCTGGACAGCTCCGTCTGTGTGTGTTATAAAAGGCAAAACCATAAACACGGAATTAGACAGCACAGGCCCAACGGCTCTTAGGGTCACAGACTAACCCCTCCTGCGGCTTCTGAGAGCAACGGTGTGATATAAACAACACCAGCCAGCAAACTGTTATTACAGAACATGCGGGTTTCATAAAGGGCAGCTGATTATTTGTGCTTGTCAGCATGTGGAGTTCATCAGGCCAACGGGCCCGGCGCAGTGGTCTTCTGCTGTTCTGCTCTTTTATTCTCGGGCTGAATGGCTGCAGGAGATACTGTAGGTGTGGGAGAAAGATAACTGTGAAGATAGAAACTAAGTGGGTGGAAGAGATTGAACGGCTCTTTGTGTAAAATACACACACACAAGGACACACAAACACACCAGGATTGGCCCGGCTTCAGTTTGTTGAGTAACAAAAACACGGTAGCGTTCTCACCAGCAGGTGGGGGCAGTAGACAGTTCATGGGGTTATTGTGTACTGAGTAATGCTAATAAAATGTGCAGTAAGTCACAAACAGAGGGTGGAATAAAAAATGATTCAATACTGAATCCATGCAACAAGTAATCAGGCTGTGAAATTACATAAATATAACTTTGTTCAGACAAACTGACAATGTTTGAATGATTAGAAATAAAAAGTAAAGAAAAAGTTGAGCATCAATTATAATGTTCTGAATATAAAGGTACATCTACCTCTCTTATAATAGTATTTTAAGTGAAAATACAAGAAAAATAACAATTTTTTCATCAAGTTTGTCAATTTTTTCTGTGAAAAAAAAAATCCCACAAATATTGGAACTCTTTAACCTGCAGATCAGAGATTTGGTGGAACTTTTTGTTGTCCCTAAACGCCTCATTGATTAAATAAAACAGGGAAAAAACTCAAATATAAAACATCTAAAAAGAAGGGGATTACTTTACATCCTTGTTATTTTATTGTTATTATTATATTAATTACATTTATACTTATTGCCTCAATAATATAATAATGCAAAGATCTGTTTTTGTTCATTATTTAGCTTGTTTTCTTGGTGTGGCTAATAAAGAGTTTAGTTTAGAATTCTCAGTAAAGTTTTATTTTCAAATACTATTTTTAAGTTTTCAATATAACAGATTTACTTCACTGATTAAGCAGATACTTTTCCTGCTTTTTTATTGGTCAAATGATCTGGAACACAGGAAGAGTTTCATTCAAGGAATTGTTCAAAACTATTTTAATTGTATTATAAAACACATACAAAATAACTTTATATTTTTGTTTTGGAATATATTCAAAAAAGCATCTATTTTTTAAAGAATTCATTATCTAGAATAAAGAACACAGCTCGACGGTATTCATCTGTCTTTCTATGTTTTATTTTTTTGCCCTTCAGCATAATTTTGCAGAATCTGAGGTTACGGGTTGACTCTGCTCTCCCTCCCTGTCCTCCCCTCTGCAGCCTGACACTCCCCCTGCTGCTGAGCTGCTGTAGAGCGGAGGACAGTCCGAGGAACACGTTGACAGCTCTGGGCCGCGTTGTGTGAGCCTGCCTGCATGCATGGTGAGCACCCGTTGAGTAGGTGGGTCTGCTGGAAGGGAGTGGGAGAGGTGGGAAAGGGGCAGATGGAACACAGAAGGAAGTTCACCAGCAACACTTTCTAAGTGTCAGAAAAGTAGAGAGGGACAGAGAGGGAGGGGACCAGAGAGAGAGAAAAAGGGGGGAGTGGAATGGTGTGAAAGGTAGAGGAGTCAAAAATGAAGGAGCATCGGGAGGTGGATATGCAGAGAGAGAGCAAGAGAAAAAGGATGAAGGGGTGGCGGGTGGTGAGAGAACATGGCAGAGTTGGGGATGCAGAGAGGTGGGAGATGTGTCAGGTACCAGAGGGAGAGGTGAGAGGGATGTGACAAGCAGTAGGGGCTGGAGGGAGGGTGACAGGTAGGGATGGAGGGTGGAGGAGTCAGGGTTTGGGGAGAGAGATAATGATAGCAGGTGGAAGATGGAGGAAGGGAAGAAACACTTCTGACCTTCAGAATAGTTCAATGGCTGGTTGTGGACAAAAAGGAGCTGAAATCCTCAAACTCACCTCACATACATGTTTATTGCCCTGAAGACATGTTAGAAATGTGTTCTTATCAATGAGTGAAGCAGCTTAAAACTGTTAGAATAAGATCAGTTCAGTCTTTCTCTCTTGTCAGCTGGATAAACTCATGTTTTTTTTTAGTATTTAATTGACTGAACTGACTCATCTTCACATTTGATGATGCTTCTTGTTGAACAGCTGTCGGCTTTATTTAAGCAAATTCAGTTTTAATTAAAGATGCATGCTTGAAAAACACACAGAATGTGTTGAAGTATAAATGCTTGGAAAACAATTTCTCTTCAAATGTGTTTGTAATAATGCTCAGTTAGATTATATTAAAACAAACAAAGTATCTACAGATGGGTGCAAAATCTAAAACTTCCCACCATAACATTGGACTATTCTGATGTTTTTAATAGCTGTCAGTGGTTTTATTGACCAATCTCACAAAGCAGTAACATTCAGTCAGAACAATGTATTAGTATGAGGACAAATATATTTTTTAAAACGTAAAAATGAAACATCAAAGTTACCCTTCTTTGGGAAACCTTTATGGTCTCCCATGACATTAAAATCTGTATAAATGACTCCGTTTTGCTGATGTGAATCCAGTCCGTCTTTTGATAAAGAAAATAACTTTTTACCTGAACTAATAGCTTTCCCATGCGTGTTTAGATGCTACATTGTGTTTAACATTCGCCCAGTCCTTGTGTTAAATCAGCAATTGTTGCAAAGTCAGAAATCTCTACTTGTTGACCTTGTCTAAACTGTACAGCCCAGTGATAACGTGAGGGGCTTTTAGGCCAAAGATAGGCTGTAAAATTATTTAGCACATCTGTGTGTCTTGTCTGGAAAGGAGGAAAAAATAGGAGGGAGGGTGTCTGGTTGTGTCATGTTCATATGCACTAAAACTACATCCCACACAGGCTGTGGCCTTCTCTGAACCCGATTTTTATTTTCCTAATTAAAACTCCTCCTGTTGCTGTGAATGTTCCTATGTGTGTGTCAGGCTTGAGATCATTATTCAGTTTTATCGCTTTTAGTCATTAAATAATAGATAGAAATGTTGAGAATAATGTAACAGCTTACTGTATTGTATCCAGTCATATAATAACAACAACAAAATAATAATGAAAATAAAATTGTCTCTTGCCACCTGCAGTTCTTTAGTCCTCCAACAGAGAGCAGCACATGTGTAGAATTTGATACAGCAGGTTTTTGAGGAACGTACTAATCCTGTTGGGAAGGAGAGCTCTGAGATATTAGAGCCAATGAGAATAAAACAGAGAATAAGGAAAAAGTAGCCAGATCAAAGTCAGATTTAAAAAGAAATCCTCAAAATATTATTTCCAGAATTAAGTCAAAAAATTTTTCAAACAAAAGTTGAAATGTTAAATAAAATGTCAGATGACTACTGTTTCCAAATGAGCTCTGAGTGTGTTTTTACTCAGTAAACTATAAGTAACGAGGTGATTTATTAAATATGAGGTTCAGTTTTTTTAGAAACTTCTGCAGCAGGGTCCACTCAAGGGAAGCTTATAAAAATATGTTGTTAAATTTACTCTTCAGTAAAACTAAAAATATTTTGACTCAAATGAAATCTGAGCTAAATGTCTTTTATTTGTTTGCTCATTTTTGACCCACTGGCCCTAACATGCTGTCGTACTAAGAGACTTAAAATAGGTGAATTAAATATGACATTTTGGCATTTTATGGTAAACAGCCTAAAACCACAATATAAATAACAAAACATAGTAACTATAGGAACCAAGAAATAAAGTTAACATGATTTTTTTAAAACTATAAATTCTAAAATGTTGTGCATCCTTGCGAGTTTCCCCTCAAACATCACACTATCTTCTCTTTGTAAGAATGTTACAGCTGAATTTTCCCTCTTCAGACAGAAAATAAAGTTATAAACTCCCATCAGATGGTTCACGCAGGTGAGCTGTTGGAGCAGAGTTGCCATGGTTTTCATTTGCATGATTTACTCACTGAACTGTGAGTTATTTTTAAAATCACCTCTGCAAAACACACATGGTTATATTGCCTCTTTAACTGCCTATTAAAATCTGATCTGTGTTAAGGAGTATCATTTTTAAATAAATCTATTCAAGCAAATGAGCCACAAGCAGCTCAGTTCTAAACAATAAGCCAGATGGGAAAGTGCAGCTCATAAACGTCTGTCCGTTTGCATCCATGTGATTGTGATCGACTTTTTCACTCAAGAATGTGGTTCATTCAGTGGTGGGCGTGTACAAACATGCTCATATGGCCTAGCTTTAAGCATGGAAAGAAAACACTGGGAACACAGAGGAAGACTAGTTTCAAGGTCTGCTAAGATCAGTTTAACACAGATATTATAATATAATAATTAACACATTTTTAGCTCTTCTGTTGAGGTTTAACTCACTGAATTTGTCACTAGTCGTATTGTTTGAATATATTTATTCCCATTTACTGTAGATGGAAAATAACCTTTTGGCTAACTCTGGTACATTTGTAGAAATATGCATTACTGTCCAAAGTCCCTGTAATCTAAACTAACAAACTCCACAATGAGTTGTTGTTTGTGCCTATTTGAACAGCCTCAGGTTAGAGAAACAAAACAGTTCTGACCAGACTGATGAGCAGCTAATTACAGCTGTTTACAAAACCTCAAATCTCAGAATTATTATAGCAGTTTATTATAATTCCTATGTAGTTATTTCAATGCAATTCTATAGTGATGTACAGCAGAATTGGTGGAAAATCTGTAGGATTTCAAGTCAGAATTTTATAATTCTGCCAAAATAATCATTAAATGGGATGCTATGTTAAGGTTTAAACTAGTGTAAATGAGCTTTCATGTGATTTGTTGTGACATTTTGACAGCGTAGTTGTTTTAAAACAGCAGAACTCACACTGTGACTACCTGTTATCGCCTCAGAATAAACATGTTTCTTCAAACTGAGGTTGTTCACTGAGGGAAGATAATAACTGTTCACAACCTTTTCATATAAACCTCTTCAAAAGGTCTGAACTATCCCTTTAAACTCCTAAAACAAGCTGCTACAAAGGGACAAGAACAAAAGTTTAAATTAATCAGAGACTTTGTAAAGATGTCATATTGAGGAAATGCTTTACAACAAAATGAATCCCTACTATGAAAAGATCGCTGAGAAGTGAGGTCAAAGGTTAAAGCAATCAGGCGTTAGCTGAATAAATCTCAAAATAGTTCTTGTGTTTCAGTTATTAATTAAAAACAGACATAATAGGTTTTCTCTAGAATAAAAATCTATAAAATTTAAATTTATTTTTCACAAAACAATTATTATCATGCAATGACTTTATTCTAATCATGTTTACAGTTTTATGCAGAGTGTGTGTGTGTGCGTGTGTGTGTGTGTGTGTGGTTGACCTGTGGTAGTCATGGTGAGGGGTGTTTAAATTGAGGTGGTGGCTAAATCAGCAACATGATGAAGAGCAGACCGTTCGACAGTGAGTCTGTTTGTGGGTAGGAATGGTTTCGGTGAACCTCTCCTGTGCTCTGAGGCGTGGTGCATTCAGGGTCCTGTGTGCTGCAAGAACGGGGTGTGGGTTCCTCCTCATCATGCACGCACAAACAGTGTGTAGGGACACAACGATGTGCATCCACGCTCAGCATTCAGGCTTTGCAGAGGAGGAGGATGGTATCCTGACACAACGCAGCAGGCTGATTATTGTTTATTGCCAATAATATCTGGGTCCAATTCTTTGAACGGTCTGTGTTTGTGTGTGCGTGTTTGATTGTGACTCATGCTGGAACATGCTTACATTTTAATATTTCTAACTTTTCTATTCAGTCACGTTCTGTGTTTTGGCAGAAGTCCCTATTCTAACACCACAAACACAATCATAGGTTTAAATAAGACTTTTACAAAGTTTTTTATGTTGCATTCATAAAATCACATTTAGTCAACACTGTAAAAAACATGTATCTGAAAACACTTTCTGTAAATTCCTGTAAAATCTTCTCTGTGTGAACAGATGTATAAAAATCGCTGAGGTAAATTATTAAAATACTACAAAATGAGTTTTGAGAACACGTAAAGCTCCTGAAAATCACAGTATTTATTCAGATTTTCACCTCAGGAAGTGCTCCAAACCCTGTATGAACTTTTTTTTTTTAACTCTGTGATTTTTTTTCCTATATGTAAATGGTGTTTTGAAGAGAAAACACTCTATTCTCTCTACTTTATTTCTACATATGTTGATCCTGTTGTGATTACATTGTAATTATTGGCTGACATTGTTAAAAACTGAAAGGAAACTGTAAATGCGTAAAAAAACCCTACAGTTTTATAAAAATCTTTAAGCGAGCTAAAACATTCTTTGTCTGGATTTTGATGCGTCTCTAACGTGAGCTGATGTAGATTGTTCCTTTAAGACTTCTCTTAAACAAGCTAAAGTAAACAAGCTAAAGTGATTCTGGTAAGAGAACTTAAAGACCTCGATCAATTTAAGTAATCCTACAATCTACAAACTGTGAAACTAATGGCCAGAATCTGGATTATATCTGAAACGTTTGGACGATCTGACCTCTCTGTGTGTGAACGGAGATATTATTTAAATAGATTCTTATGGACACTTATGAATTTACATATCTCCAAAATTATTGTGAACACAATTGGACATTTTGAGCTTGTTGTATGGTTTTGTAGGTGGGTACACAAGTGGTATGTGAGGTGGATGTGGGTGTGTGCTGGGGGAGGTGTGTCTGTGAGTGTGTGTGTGAGTATGTATGAGGATATATATGAAAATCAGTTTCAGAACGCACATGATCCTTTGAACTACGAATGAATGAATTTGGAAATGACATAGATTTTGATGGCAATTTCAGTAAAGAAGACTGGAATGATTGTAAATATTATAGTGATGATCAATTTAAACATACAAATACTGATGGTGCCTTCACAGTCATACATTTTAACTGTAGGAGCCTGTACAAAAATTATAATCATCTAAAAGAATATTTGTGTCACTTTCCAAAATTTTCCATCATTGCTGTGTCAGAGACATGGTTGGATATTGAAAAGGGTTCCTGTGTGGAAATGGAGGGATATGAGTTATTTACTTTAAATAGGAATAAGAAAAAAGGGGGAGGGGTTGCACTGTATGTGGACATAAGTTTGAGGTCTAAGTTATTTGAAAGAAAAACAGTAATTATTGATGGGGTGATGGAATGTATTAGTGTTGAAATTACTCTTGATGGCTCTAAGCCCATCATAGTTAGTTGTTTGTATAGAACACCTGGATCCTGCTTAAATACTTTTAACCAGGAAGTTGGAAGTTTGTTTGAAAACCTAAATAAGGTCCACATTGTCTGTGGTGACTTTAACATTGATCTTCTTAACCCTCATGACAATTTACAAATATCAAGTTTTATTACTACAATGTACAGCAACAACCTCCTCCCACTTATTTCTAAACCAACTCGGATCACAAGTAGCACCGCCACATTGATAGATAATATATTTACAAATGAGATATCTAGAGAAATAACAGCTGGCATACTAGTCAATGACATAAGTGATCATCTCCCTGTATTTAGTGTTTTTCATCAAATAGCTCATAATCCCCAAAACCCAGAAATGACTTCACAGAAATTGGTTCGACACAGAACACCTGAAGCCATGGCCTCTTATAAAGCAGATCTTTCTGCACAGACGTGGGATGAGGTTTTTGCTACTGAGGACCCTGATCTAGCATATGATGCCTTCTTATCCAAAGTAACCAATCTCTACGATAAACACTGCCCATTGAAGCAATGTCATGTTAACAATAAAATTAAAGTAGATAAGCCGTGGATCACATATGGCATTGTAAAGGCATGTAAGAAGAAAAATTATCTTTATAGAGTATATATGAAACAGAGAACTAAAACTGCAGAAGAAAGATATAAGACATATAAAAATAAATTAACAAATATAATGCGAGTGAACAAGAAAAATTATTATCACAAATTACTAGAACAACATTTCATTAAAATTTTCATTAAAGATGATAATGAAATAAAAGATAACAAAGAAATTGCCAATGCATTTAATCAATATTTTGTAGAGGTAGGACCACTATTAGCTGGTGCTATTGAAACCTCTTCCAATAAAGAAAGTGTAATTGATCCAAAAATAAATCAAAACCTCAGCTCTCTCTTTCTAAGAGGTGTTGAACATAATGAAATAATAAATATTGTAAACAAATTTGGAAATAAAAGGTCAACAGATTTCTGTAATCTAGATATGAAGTTAGTTAAGGAAATTATAAATCATATCATCACACCCTTTACATACATTTGCAATCTGTCATTCAGTACTGGCATTTTTCCAAGCAAAATGAAAACAGCCAAAGTCATTCCTATTCACAAAAGTGGCAGTAAACATCTATTCACAAATTACAGACCCATATCTCTTCTCTCACAATTCTCTAAGATTTTAGAAAAACTGTTTGTGATTAGACTTGATCATTTTGTCAAAAAATTTTATTTGTTGAATGAACAACAGTTCGGCTTTCGATCTAATAGATCTGCCCTGATGGCGGTCATGGCCTTAACAGAAGATATCACCACTGCAATAGAAGAAAATAAATATACCCTGGGTGTCTTTATTGATTTAAGTAAGGCCTTTGATGTCATAGACCACACACTCCTCCTTCATAAGCTTCATAGATATGGTATTCGTGGCACAGCCTATGCATGGGTAGAAAGTTATCTCAGCAATAGAGACCAGTATGTACTCATAAACAATGTTGAATCAAAAAAGGAGTTTATAAGTCATGGAGTCCCACAAGGCTCCATAT
>SSNR01000013.1:3482708-3526226 GCA_006937965.1 Callopanchax toddi
TATATTGTTCTACGTGGACGGCGTGTAGCTCAGTTGGTAGAGCGGCCGTCTGCCAACTGGAGGATCTCGATCCCAGCTCCAGCTGGGTTACGTTGTTGTTGTGTCCTTGGGCAAGGCACGTCACCCACCTTGTCTACTGATGGTGTCGGTGCATGGCGTCCCCGTCTCTGTCAGTGTGTCCCAGGACAGCTGAGGCTACAGTGTATCTGATCACCACCAGTGTGAGTGTGTTGTACAGCGTGTTGGGGAGTGGAGAACACTCTAGGCCATTGATGTAAACACGTTTGTGTGGAGATGTGGGGAAACGACACTATACCTGTTTACATGGTTCAGAAGAAAGCTAACGGAGCAGATTGTTTCTATGCAACAAGTGAAGAACAGGTTAGTATTAAAAGGTTATGATTTAATATGAACTGCATTGATAAAGTACAAGGCTGATAAGAAACTTCATTCTAGATGTATATTGTTATATTTATTCATTTATTTTTAGCAAGAATTCCGGGGTTTTATTTTGGAAAAGGAAATATTTAAACGGACACAACTAAACATAGAACGTTTTTTCTGAAACATTGCCTGTAGGGTTTACAATTCAAACTTGACAAATGATCCAATGAAGATCTGATCAAATGTTCTCTTTCAGATGGTTTTTTAGAGATAAAATCACCGTAGAGCTCAGAAAGTCTATAGGTCCTGGAAGGATTTTAATCAGGAGCTCATTATGTCTCACACACAGAACCACTCAATCACATCAATTGATTAATTAAGAGCCAAGGGCGTCTGGGACCAGGTGACAGTATGATCCCTGAGGACAGCATGAAGGTCTGAGAGCAGTTGTCTTTCTCTAAATGTTACAGAGCAGTCAGCGTTGGTAGCGCTACGGCTAATTAAAAACAGAATGGGGTTCCCAGGAAAAATGCCTCACTCACTTCAAGGACACGGACCTTTTCCAGGGTTGGTGTTTGAAGCACATTCAGGGTAAATCAGAAAAATTTTTCCTGATGAAGCAAAATTTTAGCTCACAAAGATATCTGCATAATAGAATGTTGTGTTTCCATACAAGTGGATTGTTTTTATTGTTTTATTGTTTCTGTACAGCACTTTGATGCAGCTCTGTTGTTTTAAAAGTGTTTTATAAATAAACTGGCATTCCAGTGTTAAGGTTAAAATCTTTAACAGGCATTTCTGCAGCTTGGACAACCACAGTTTAGACCCGATATCTGATTTAAAGCTGTACTCGGTAATTTGGTAAACAATGTAGCTTAAAAATTTTTTTTAATGCCTCAACAATGTTCTAACATAGTATAGCTATAAAACTATTATGGCAATTAAAAAAAACCCAAAAAAATCAATTATATATATTAGTGCTGTCAGATTTAACGCGTTAATTGCGTTAATTAATTTGGAAGACATAACGCGTTAAAAAAAATTAACGAAATTAACGCAACTTGTGTTTGAAGCCAGGCAGAGCGCTTGTCAGCATCAGATTTCCTACAGCTCCCGTCGCAGCCCATGTCCTCCCTCCAGCCCACCGGATCTCATCAGGTCACTCTCTTTACCTGTCTCTCCCCGGTAGCGGAACTCAACTCTCCGCTCCTTCCACCGTGAAAACCGAAAGTAATCCGTGGTGAAACTGGACGGTCTCTAGCCTTTAAGGTTTATTCCTGCTCCTTTCTCGCCGTACGGTTCGGTTCAGTTCAGCAGGGAGCGGGTGTTACGGCTCCAGTCCCGGTCTGACACCGAGGTCCGAGCGGACGGAGGTGTCAGTTCGGCTCGGTACGAACCCAGACCCTACCTCTATCTGAAAAGTAAAACCAGTACCGGACCGAGGCGATCCCATTCCCACACTAGTCTTTAAACAAGAGACCTGAGTGACTCGGACCCCTCATTGTAAACGAGGCAGACCGTGGGTCAGTTTGAACACTGCAAAAAATGATTCTCTCATAGTGTTTCCACATGTTGGAAATCTTTATTATTTTTTTAAAACAATACCCTTCTGAAATTGTACATAAAATAAACAAATAGATTTATAAAGTACTGTCTTTAGGGTCTGTCCAGTTTTAGTCAGGAATTTTTGTTTTTCAACTGTTTGGAACTGAAATGCAATTCAAAGCATTTTTTCATCAATTATAAAAGCTTTAAAAATGATTTTAAAACATTTTGGCATATTTCTTGGATGGACATTGTAAACTGCATGTCATTTCTTTTTTCTGAAAAGCGATTAAATGCAATTAATCGCGATTAATTTCTTTCAAATTTGCGATTAATTCGTTAATTTATTTTAATCAACTGACAGCACTAATATGTATATATCGTCTTGTCTGAGGTCATCATTTTAACTTGAATAAAACTCTATAAAGTCACCACTGAGTCACAATGGGCTAAACTTTATTTGGTGTCTGAACACAGCAGGATCTGTCCTGAGTACAAAAACGAAATGAGAGCCTGGAACTGGTCCACTCTCCAGAACCAGGCTCCGGATCCAGGCTCCGGATCCAGGCTCTAGTACCAGGCTCTAGTACCAGGCTCCAGAACCAGGCTCCAGAACTAGGCTCCAGAACCAGGCTCCAGAACCAGGCTCTAGTACCAGGCTCTAGTACCAGGCTCCGGATCCAGGCTCCAGAACCAGGCTCCAGAACCAGGCTCTAGTACCAGGCTCCAGAACCAGGCTCTAGTACCAGGCTCCAGAACCAGGCTCTAGTACCAGGCTCTAGTACCAGGCTCCGGAACCAGGCTCCAGTACCAGGCTCTAGTACCAGGCTAGTAGTGTGATGTCCCCACATATGGACTCCAGGTCCTAGGAGGTTAAGGAAGCGAGCCTCCGGTATGCATGTACATGGGCATAAACACACACACACTCTCTGTCTCTCTCTCTCTGTCTGTCTGTCTCTCTCTCTCCGTCTCTGTCTGTCTGTCTCTCTCTCTGTCTCTCTCTCTCTCTGTGTCTCTCTCTGTCTCTCTCTCTCTGTGTCTCTCTCTCTCTGTGTCTCTCTCTCTGTCTGTCTGTCTCTCTCTCTCTCTGTGTCTCTCTCTCTCTCTGTGTCTCTCTCTCTGTCTGTCTCTCTCTCTCTCTCTGTNACACTCTGGCTGTGGTATACCAAGCACATCATGCTAATCTCCCACCTTGTATCCAAAAGATGTTTGAACACAGAGAAGGTGGATACAGTCTAAGAGGAACTGGAATATTCAAAACAAAAAAAATTAGAACTAATAAAAAAAGTAGATGTGTCTCAGTGAGAGGTGTGAGGTTGTGGAACAGTCTTGCTGATGGTTTAAAAAACTCCAGCTCCCTAAAAACATTCAAAAAGAGGTTTAAATGTATTTCATTTGGAAATTACCGTGCACAGGAAAATGTATCATGATAATGTCTATATTTCTATCATTTCTTTTTCAGTTTTTGTTAATGATGAAAAATGTCTCAGCTGTATTGTCTCAACTGTAGCTTTCAAGACAGTGGTAAACAGGTTATGATTGTGATGGGTAGGCTTTAATAAGTTATACTTCAGCCTATACCCTTTCAGTTAATAACATTATGTAAATGTATTATTATTTATCTATAAGAGGAAGTGGGAACTGTCTGTGATAATCTTGGTTTATCTTTTTAAGTTGTTGTTGTTAGCTCTTTTTTTCTTCCCCACTCTGTTTTTTTTGTTTTGTTTTGTTTTATCTGATGTTATGACTGAATAAAATAATCAATCAATCAATCAAAGACTTCTATTTATTATTTAAGTCTCCATATAGCCAAAATACAATTTATAGTAAGAACTTATATAATTATTTGCCATTGTGACTCTTAGCTTTAATGCTTAATAGAATATTACCTGAGCCAAAAAGAGCATCAGCAAAACAACTGAGAATAAACCCAACTTCATTAATAGAAGACAACAAATATTCAGTATATGTAAAATAGTTAGAGTGGAGATAAGTTGGTGGAGACACAGAATACAAGAGATTGATCAATTATTATAAATGAGCTGTGATGATTTCATATATAAATGTATGCTTTTAGCTCAATTGAATGCCAATCTGAGCAAAACATGTTGTTTCTATGGTTACACAAAGATGACAAAATAATTCTCTATAGCCTTTTTCTTTCTTTATGCAGGAATTATTGCTTTATGCATGCACAGTTATGAGCACAGATACTCTGAGATGTTCAGTCATTCAATGTTATATTAAAGCAAAGAGGAGATAAACTAAAAACTGACCACTGGACAACTGGAATCTCCACCTTTAGTCAAATCAGCTCCATGTTTCACAGATAGGGTTTTATCAAACCATAAGCCTTTTAATCTTTAAAACTTTATATTATTTGTTTTGGAAGAGAACTGATCTTCTTATTTAACTTAAAACACGGCACCACAACTAATATTTATTATTAGCATCTCTCAGAAAAACACCATATATTGTTAATTCTATATTCCAGGCTAACTAGAATATATCAGTTAGTTTTTAAACCTGTGAAGTCACGGCCTTCACTAACCTGACAGTCTAGATCCTCAAGAGCTCTCTAGATTTACAGTCACAGGTTTTATTTTTCATTATTGTGCAAAAAGGTCCAATTGTTTATTATTTTCAGACAGTGCCCAGTGTTTGGATGGATATTGGGTTTTTTTGCCTCATTATTAGCTTCTGCGCTTGCAAGGTCACCTCACCTATTGACAGCTCAGTCACTCTGTCACCCTTTAACCATTTTACTCTTTTAAACACAGACACTTCTTCCATTTCTGGCTTTTAGAAAACTTAAAGTAGCTGTAATAAATAGAATATTGTTTTTTCCAAATTGTAAACCAAAAAGGAAACTGGGGTTAAAATGTTGCGTTTATTTGGCTTAAACCAACATATTTAAGTTGTTAAATTTAGAAAACCTTTATTATTTAAGTTAAATAAAAACATCCATTTGAAATGATCTATATTATCTATTTATTTTGTCTCTGATGAGGTTGGAACAAAGTGTGTATTTTCCATTCATTAACAGCAAAAAATACTTGAGGTGATAAAGTTATCGAGTAATATGTAATTTGACTTGATAAAAAGCTGCGCCAATTTTTTATTTTGCAAGACATATCTCAGGATTTTTACTAGATTACAAATAAGGGACTGTTGTGTTTCTACATTAAGGAGCTTTTATAAAATAAGTGAAGGACATAAACCCAAACACAAGAAAGCAGAAGGTGAAAACTCTTTTCAGTAACGCGTCCAGTAAAATGTGATAAATGTTTTTTTATATTCTGATTGGCTAGAATATTTTTTTGACTTTGTTTTTATTTATAGAGAGGTTTTAGTAGCAGGGGCCGGGCGGCTGCAGGCCGAGCGGCTGCTGTGGTGAGAAAACCAGCCGTGAGGAGTCCTTTTTCATGACCTGTTTGGGTAAGGAGCTCTGCTGACACACGGCCAACGTTTATGTGCATACAAATACACACCGACACACCCATCCAGTATAATGTGCACGTACATACACAGACTGCACGGAGTGCACAGAGACACGCAGAAACACGTGTCCACATGTGGACAGCAGCATTCAGTTTGTCCACAGATTTATATGGACATGCATGGACGTGAACACCCTGGACACACACACACACACACACACACACACACACACACACACATACACACAGTAGACACATGGTTTTTATTCTTGGAGTGTGTCCCTCCCTGATGATGAGGAGTGCTGACCAATCCAACTCATTCTCCAGTTGATTTACTGTCCCACCACCAGTTCACCACTGTGTAATTACCCTAACACACACACACAAGCACGCACGCACGCACAGATAACTACAGCACATGCATGCACTTTCTGTATGTTTTTGTGTACATTCATGTTGCACAGATGCAGAAAAATAAAGACAGGATTTGCACAGACAAGCTGAGCTGCACTAATGAAACAATTCATTTTGAGTGTTTTTAAGGTTTTGTGCATTTTATTATTTGTAATTTGAATTGCTCATGTGTTTTTAAATAATTTCACATATTTCTCCACTAACTGGTGAAGCAGACAGGTTTTTAAATAGATCCTAATCTATCTATCTATCTATCCATCTATCATCTATCTATCTATCATCTATCTATCCATCCATCCATCTATCTATTTTTAAATGTTCCATATTATACAAAACACAATTTCTTATATTTGACTGTTTTCCTTTTCTTTAACCTTTAAGTATATATTTTATATTTAATGAATGTTAAACACACGTTTGCTTGTTTTTCTCATATATTTCACTATATTGTTATCCCAGTGAACTGATCAATAACTTTTTTAATGCTTACCTATTATAAACCTACTATCTATCTAGACCATAATATTCATGTGATTTCTTACACATTTTTGAGACAAATAAAACTGTCCTAGACAATAAATTAAATGTTGATATTTATCAAAACTCCATATTTTTATTGTGCATTCTTTTCCTTTTTAATTAGACCCATCTATTTCCCATCATGGTCAAAAAACACAGGCACAAAACCTTAATTTACATATTGTGTCTACAAAAGGGATTATTCAGATGAAGATTTACATCCATTAATAGATTTCTCATGACTTCAAAGCTATGAAATGATTTTTCACTTCACTGCGCTGCACATCCTCTAGCTGCAAACAGCTGCTCGGCTGCAGCGCTTTCCTTTTCTACTCATATAATTTTGCCCTTGCACTCGGTTGAGTCTGCCCGCCTGCCCCAGTCCGATTTGTCACTCTCAAACCTGCAATTGTATTCAAGGCCAAATATAGGGGAGGGAATGTTAGGGTGGGCTGTCTATGTGTCACACAACAAAGCTTCACATAAGGGTGTTGCCCTCTGCCTTACATCCTCCCACCTAACCGCCCGGCCTGGCCAAGTTGTTTGCATGGAAATGCATCTGTCTGTGTCTGTGTGTGTGTGTGTGTGTGTGTGTGTGTGTGTGTGTGTGTGTGTGTGTGTGTGTGTGTGTGTGTGTGTGTGTGTGTGTGTGTGTGTGTGTGTGTGTGTGTGTGCGCAGTGAGGTCCAAGTTCTTCCCATCCTCCTCTCTGCTGGTGAGACAGACAGATCCCTCCCTCCTCTGGCTGTTTTATTTGTAGACTTTCTCAAAGATTCGTACATCCTGTCACTCCTTCAGTAAGACGGAGTGACAGCAGAGCACTGACCTTCGCTGTGTGTTTGCATCTGTTCCCCTCCTCCATCCTGATACCTGATATCAACCACAACTCGCTCACATTCGAGGAAAATCTTTTAAAATTCAACTTAAAAAAAAAACAACCCAATGAAATAAACACCAGTGAGGATGCAGCAGCTTTTTGATGGGCATGTGATTTGTACAAAGTTACAAGCTGTTGTAGAGCAAGAATTGGATGTTCCCTATTATTACACAGTAGAGAAAAAACGAGCAGCCTTTAATGTTGAGACACGGAGAGGAAGATGATTATGGTTTATGTCCGAGGGCATCCCGATTATACAACCGCAAAAACCTCATGCTGAGTCACGTAGGTCAAGATAGGAAGTGAATGAAACACACACACACACACAGTCAGAGGGTCGGGCGAAACTTTCTCTGAGATTTTTCATCACATAAACACAACATGTAGTTTCTCACATCCTTCGAGTATTTTAGGGTTCAAAACAGCTCCAGTTTTTACTGCTTGTTGTGTGTTATGGTCACAGAAATCTCTATGAGCCCAAACTAATTATTTAGTCCTAAACATGTTTTCATCAAACAGACTGCAAGACTAAAAGAAATATTTTATTTGGCATTTTAGCTGTTTACTTTTAGATGTTTGGTCAGAATATGCTAAATATTTCTTTTTGCAGCAACAAAAATATCTTATTTTGTATTATCTTATACAGATATAAAGCTATTTTATTAATTCAAAGCCAAATAGATTTGGAACGTGTTTCAAATTTTAAACCTGTTCTGCATTTTTTTGTTAGAGAAAAGTGAATTATCAGTGACATAAGAGATGAACTTATCAAACCATACCAGTGTTTATAAGTAAAAAAACGGGCACATTTTATTACAAGTTTAGTCATTAAATAATTCATGATCTGTTTATATTAGGAAATTTGTCAAATATTCCCAAAATATGCCCAAAAACACACTGATAAGAAAAGTGTGTAACTGTAAAATCATTTTATTGCTTCACAATGTTAATAATGCAGAATTAGAGACATTTCAAGGTAAAAGTTTGTTCAAATATGGCAAAAAATGAACTGCAAAAAGGGACATAATGATAAATAAAACATGTTAAATGTATATATTTATATACTTAAAATACATTAAATAAATGGGAAGCGAATAAACAACTGAATTAATGTATGTTTGTGGTCGTAAATTCTTCATGAGCTTTTATTATATAAAAAGTACATTTATGATACATAAAGCAAGAAAAACTGTTTCTAAACTCTTAATAAAAACAGAGACGTGTTAAAATTTCAGGTGGATTGTTGCACTATTACTGGGAATGCATTCGTATCCAGAATTATAACGACTGTTTCGCTTTTCATCCATCGGTCAAAGTCTGGAAAGTATGGGAGATGTGATGAAACAAAACAAATTAAATAGAATAAAAGCATGTTTCATCAGTGTCTGCTGTACCGTTCGGGGTTTTGGATTGAGTTATTTCCTCTTAATTTTCATGAACTATCAGGTTTTTTTTTTTTTTTCCCTCAGTGTTCGGTGTGTTTTCCGTTAGGCCAGGTCCACACGCTGATTCAGTTTTCCCCAAAATAATCTTTTTACTTGCCATTTCTAAAAAATATCCTATATGACATAAAACAGAATACATCCTAAACAGTGACTATGAGTATGGACTTTGTGATGCTGCAAGAAAACACACCAAAAGCAGGAGAGAAGGTTTAAACAACAGAAGAAGACGGCAGACTTTATGTAAATGTAAAGAATGCAAGAAAAGGACAAAATAATAGAATGTTACGTTTGGTAGCATCTGCATTACAAATGCAAGCATTCTAATTATTGTTGTCATGTCTGACTAATGCTCATTAAATGTTGTTTCCAGATTGGTGTTGATTTTTCCTCCTTGTGCCATGATCTGTTGTTTTCTTCAGCTCTATCTTACTCAGTGTCACACCTGCCTATTTGCTGCTAATCATCTCACCTGTTTTCTCTGTGATCACCTCTTCCTGCAAATATGCTCCTCATTTTCTCTATCTAGTTGTCAGGTTCTGTTTTAAACGTGTCCTCTGCTGATGTTGTTTTTATATCGTTCTGCCTTTTGTCATTAATTATTCTTATTTTGCACCATTTGCCTTTCTGTCCTCACTTTGGGTCGTTTAAGGTCACCGTTGTGACAGTAACAATATGCGTGGTATTTTCAGCAAGCACAATAGGCCCTAAAACCACAAAAATGTCAGGTGTCATCTTTTTTACACGACTTTCACACAAAGAAAAGCTTCAAGTGCTATAAATGTGGCAACAACTGGTCTTCTTTTACAAATGAAAAATATAAAACACATCACTCTAAATCCCGTTTACTCATCCAACAGGTTTTCTCTTCTTCCAGTCCACACTCCCTCCTCTATGAGACATCAGTCATTTGTCTGAAGAGCAGGGAGGGACATGGAACAGCCCTCGCTCAAGTGCCCTTCCACCCCGTGATGATACGCCTTAAATATGCACGACGACGGCTACACCTGCACATTCCCTCTCCCCCCTGAGACAGTCCTCACCCATCACTCCCCCCTTCAAAACCCATCCAGCGCTCACACACGTACTGTACATTTACAGGCCGCTGATGCCGATGAGGACAAGAGGGGGGGGTTCAGTCGAGGCTGAGGTGCAAGACGCCGCCTGCGTGCTTTAATTTTCACCTCCCCCACCACGATCCTCTGCAACTGGTGACACAAGCGGCCTCCTGCTGCACGTCTGCTTTCTCCTCTCCACTCTGATGATTCCAGTCTCATGAACGTGGAGCCTTGCTGGCTGCACCTTCCTCTGATTTATTGTGCATCGAGCAAAAGGAGAAGTTTATAGCAATGTGAAGACCAAACAAGACACAACAGGTCCTTAATCAAACAGCCAAGCACATGATAAATGAACTGCAAACATTTAAAACAAAAGAAGACACAAAGGAGGGATCTTCATGTCTCTCGCTGCCTCTCCTAGAATCTCCTCCCAGTGCACTGGATGCTAAAAATCACTGTTGGGCATATTCATGTTAATTTTATTGTATTTATTTCATTTATAGACAATAATCCACTCTGTAAATTAGTCAACACATAAATGTTTTTTATGCTGGTGTTTATATTTAAGGATTTATCTTTATGCATGTCTGTTCAAGTGCACCATTTAAGATGGAAATGTGTGTTTGTGAGAGCGTTTCACAAGGATTTCCAGCTCCATGTGTATGTCATCAGCTGATGAGGTGTTTACTAGGTTCTGTCTTTAGCCTGGAGGGAGCCTGAGCACACTCTTGTCCCAGCCACCACATATGAGGGTAATTGGCCTTTTCACACTGCAAAAGCTTCATTGCCTGCACCTTATTTGCATTGCAGAATGTAACGTAGCGCTGAGTTTATCTACTGAATGCATAAACACTGTAGGTTTAATAGACTTCTTTGTGAAGATTTGAGGTGCTGGACAAACAACTGCTGCAGCAGAATATGATTTGTGTTGTTTAAATTCATTTAGTTCAGATTTGGTTGTAAATTGTGATGCAGATGTTTTACAGGGAGAAAGATCATCAATTATTCAGCCACTTTCTGTAAACTTTCTTCTGCAAAACTACAATCAAAACCAAAAATAACTACAGTTGAGCACTTCTTAATTTCATTTCTTGTTGCAAGTAAAGCTTACGAAACAGGAAATTTTATTATAACAAAATTAAAAGCTAAAGTTGACTTTTAATATTGTGACAAATAAAGAAAGATGCACGTCGCTGGAAAGAGTAAGGCAGCAAAGTTTTGTTTTAATCGTGGCATTTTTTACTTTTCCACAAATTAAGGCACAAATTGAATTAATCTGAAAGGTTGATTCTTCTTTTTAAACCGAGTATGAACTCTGTTCATTACCCTCCTACTGAAAGACCAACAATAAACTATTTAGTTTATTATTACAAATATTCCTCATTTCCAAACTCCTCTGTTTTTTGCTCACATTACATCATTTTCTTCTATACTTTTGACCAATAATCCTGCAGATATGCATCAGCTGATCCCAGAGGAATCTTCATCCTGCATCATCTCCCAATAATCAGAAAGCACCTGAGAAAACTCTCATGAAATATTCTACCTCCAAATTAAAATTTTCATAAAAGTGCAACAAGTTTATGAAATTTAGCAGATTTTTAAAGCTCATATTTTTCAATCACTTACATGCAAAATCCCCTCAAACTCTCATCAATACTCCCACATAATAATACCTATATTCTATTACTGAAAGAAAATGTTATAGAAATCTGGAAAAGTAAAAATGAGTGACTCCACTGGATCTCCAGCCTGTTTGTTTTCATTGTAAAGCCTGTGCCATACCATTAACCGTCTACAACCAGCCCTCCTATTAAACAATGGCAGGGACAGTGAGGGCATATGTGAGTGCTAATAGGCAGAGGATGTGAGGGTGAGTGGCCGGTGCTATTTTGGTCTGAGCAGGGCTAACAGGCTGGACAGTGAGACAGCTGGAAACGGTAATGGACACAGTCTCCTGGGGTCTGAGGGTGAGGTCAACGCTGCAAGGCCGAGCCTCTGTTTCTCAGGCGGGCAGGAAGGGCTTCGGAAGGGGGGGGGGGAGAGACGAGGGGTGAGTGGGTGGGTGGGTGGGGGGGTGGATGAGGACATGGAAAAAGGAGAAATGAAACTGATGAGAGCGCTGGCTGCAGCACCTGCATGAAGATCAGTTCTGGAGTCTCATCATGTGACACACAAAGGCTCATCTGTCACCATGGTAATAATCCAGATCTTTGTTGTTTTAGTTCAGGTTGAAACATGGCAACAAGTAAAATGTGAAGACTATTTTTTGACTTCTTTTAATGAACAATAAATATTTGCAAAAAGCTGTGATGATTCATCTTTTCTTTACACTGATTTATAATTACACCCTAATAAATCTCATGATTAAACAATGCAGGAGTTCCAAAATAAAATTACCACTTAAACATAGACGCTGTGCAAAAATGGATTTTGTTTTTGGCTTAAATGAGAATTTATCTACTACAATGAAGCAAACAATCAAGGAAGTTGCACAGAGGATGCACAACAAGCATTTTTTAATCTAAAGGGGCCATCGTATGCACACACACACCTCTCATCTTTCCCATCAGAGTGTGACTAAGGCACAACAATGTAAAAAGGCCCACCTCAAAATGGCGCGATATGGTCTACCCACAACACTGACCCAGAAATGTACGTCTTTTCACCTCTATCTGCACAAAAAATGCAACTGATAGCACTAAGTCACACAGGTTGTTTTAGAGATTTTTCTCAGAAAAAGACAGGAGTTTTTCTCCGTTTTTGCAAAGACGTCACAATCTGCAGGTGGTTATCGGACTTCCTGGTGTGAAGCTTCGTGCAGGTTGGAAAATACACACTACCTGTGAGATCTGGTCTCTTGATCAAGTTATTAAGAATGAAATGTAAGTTTATTTAGTTCTAGAGGACATGATTATTAAATCAATAAACAAAAAGATGATTTCATTTGGATGAATTTGTAAAAAAAACTTGAAGTTTCATATTTTTAAGAAGAAAAATGACTAACGAGAGTATTAATCACCTAATTCATTAAGTATTTTTATATATTGTGTTTTAAATCTGTTTTATATGATAGTCGTGGTGTAAGTGTATTTTTAAATGTTTACAACCAGAAAATAGGTGTCCATGTTTTTAACCAATCAGAACTCAACTTTTAAAATAAAACAAAAAATAAATGAAAGTTTCTAGAAGCGAGTGATGACTCGCTGCAACTATAAAAACAAGTTCTAGAAGCATTAGATCGAGTGTGTGCATCCCAAAATGTGTGTAACGTGTCAGAAAATGTTTGTGATTCAGTGTGTGTGTGTGTGTGTGTGTGTTTGTGGTGTTTAATGGGGTAGAGAGAGTCCCAGGAAGGACCGCGGTGGTCCCAGCGAGGCCTTTTGTGCCGTCGGCCAAAGACTGATGCCCAAGGAAGTAAGCTGATTAGGACTTGTTCTCACTAAATAATACAGCACAGATGACCAGAGGAAGTGTGTGTATCAGTCACGTGCTGCTTGGCAAAAACTGGAGGAACGTTTAAAGTACTGATTTGGTACCAAGATGTATGGAAACTATAGTATTTTTTACCTCATAGGAATCATAACTCTGTATAGTGCTTATGGTAAATAAAAGTTATTTTTTCAGTGCAACAAATGTTTTTTTTTTTTGTTTTTTTTGCCATTATCAGTTATTTCTTATGTGAAAACTTTATATTTTAATATATTTTTATGTTTGCATTCTTATTAACTCGGCTTCATTTATATTTTTATAATATTTTATATTTTCTAAATGTAGTCGTGACTCAAAGAAAATGAAATTAGGCCTGACAGTAAAAAAAATAATAACACTGATGAGAACAGATAAACAAGAAAATGAAACCGACTTAATAAAATATATAAATACATATATGATAAAAGCTAAATTAAAATAAATTATAGTCATATTTTGTACATTTAATTATAAATCATCCATCATGTAATGCTGTTGAAGTTTAACATCATTAAAGCTGATTTAGGTAGAATAACATATAATAAGGGATTGATTGATGTTAATAAAACTTTGTTTATTGCTGGATTTTTGGTGATTTGATGTCTTAAATAATCATTTAGTTAAAAAAACATTTTGTTTTTTGATTGATTGATTTGGTCTGATTATTTGAGAACTCTGTGCAAAGTGTTTAATAAAAACAGGAAACAAACAGCTGTAGTTCTGTTCACCCTGCTGTATCTCAGCAGAAATAAGACCTGATTTTTACTCTTTAAAAAATCTGCTGATAAAAAAAGAAAAGTGTTTCCTGTGAGCAAAGGTGCTTTTGTTCAGTTCCCCGATACACAAGTTGTGAGAAGATAACCTTCACATTAATAATATGCTTTAAAAAAATCTGAAACTATGTCGTCACTCTGCACAAAGAGGAAAATCTCTATCAGACAAATCAGAGCAGATTCACTCAACGTTTAGCATTTAGTCGCCTGCGACTCTGGTTTTTAGCTGAATTGTCCGAAGTCACAGTCAGAAAAACAACCACAGCTCCTTCTTGCTTGTTCACCTTGTTCCTGTTGATTCTGACCCACGATATGAACAAGTCCTAACCTCAGTTTCTGCAGGGGAAGTATTGATTTTACTCTGACAGGAATGGTCTTTTTTTTCTGTGATGATCTTTGTACTTTTTAAAACTTTTTTTTCCAGAAATTTTAAGAGTTTTGCTGTTCAAAGCCTAATCCTGCTGGAACGTTTCCCTGTGAGGATCTCAGTGAGTATGAGAGTGTCACACAGTGGTGATCCTGTAAGTTATCAGCCTTAAACTGTTATTTTTCTGCTGATTAATTTAAATCTACAATCTGAAATCTGGGGGTGGAGTAATAATCTGTCCAGGTAGGTGTGACGGAGGTTGCATCAGATCAAACTTCCACTCCTTGGCTTCCGTATCACCAAGTTGCAGAAATCATGAAGTCAAACTGAAAGTACCAGAGATTTATTATAAATTATTCAAGCTTTGGGGGTGTTTTTTTACATGCTATGTTCCTTTGCTCCTGTTAGAATGAAAGGTCAGGTCTTAGTAACAGATCGACACCAACGAGGCTCCTCGAACGCTGGTGCTTTGGCCGAAGAATCATCCCTGTAAACACCGAGCGCCGCCCCGCTGAGTGTGAGTTTTGTGATTAGCAAGAGTGAAACAGCATCACCATCTGTCGAGTCGCTCCGCTACCTGACTGCCAGAGCGGACGTCCTCCATCATGTCACTTAGATTTTTGTTTTAGAACAATTAAATGTTTGAGGTTAACGATGATGATCTGTGCAGAGTGTTCTCCTGATTCCTGTCTGTTGCATGCAGTGTGGTGTGTTGAATGATAAATTAAAAAAAAACCTTGTGCTGTTTGCATTTCAAGCATATGCTGGAAATGCCTCTCTGATATTAAAAAGTCAAATTTTAGCTCAATATCTGTAAAATTGAGGCCATTTTGAGTTGGGTTGAGCCCAAAAGTGAATCAGTTGAAGATCCAAGTGTCAATAAAATCCATCCAGTAGCTCTTGAGATATTTTGTTAACATTACACTCAGGGTTGACTCCAACAGTTAAAGGTTTTGAGCAACAATCTTCTATCTGTATGGAGTATGTGTTGGGGATGACATTTCCAGCGACACCACACTCCACCCAAGTGAAAACCAAAGGTTATGGCTTGAAGACGCCAACAGAATTGCATCATCTTCAAAAAGTAGAAAGCAGACTGAGATTCCCGTCCTACCCTGGATGAGAGTCCATGGTTCTTGACCTGACAAAGGTGAGATGCTTCAAGCAGAGGAGCTTAAGTATCTTGATGTCTTGTTCTGTCATTTCCTGGTCTGCCTTCATCTCGTTTGTAACCAACATAATGGGATGTTGGATACAGGCCTGATAGGATGTAGGATGGCTGGGCTCAGCTTTAGAGATAAGGTGAGGGGCTCGAAGTGGAGCCGCCACTCTACATCAAAAGCAAACATCTGACTCTGATGCCCCCTGGTCTCCTCCCTCTGGACGTTTTCCAGGCACGTCCGACCGATAGGAGACCTCGAGGCAGACCCAGAACTCGCTGGAGGTGAAGTTTGAAGCATGCAATGTTTAGCACTTGGGGTTAACTTTCAACCAGTAACACATCAAATTATAGCTCAGCATCTAAAAAACTGACTGGGGTTCAGTGATTTTTACCTTCGTTAATGTGAATTACCTGGAGGCCATCTGGAATTAGGTTGCCTTCCATAAAAATCATCTGGTGATTCACGAAATATCTTGTTAAAATCTAGACAAACATGCACACACGCAAACACACAACTCACCTTTCACAGGCGGAAGTTTCAATGTGGTTGTTAACATTTCTGAAAAGTAGGTGTGTTAAATGTGAGGACTGCTGTAAAAGCAAATGTTCTTGAGTCCTTGAACTCAATATTACGACATTTATATAAAACTTGTGTGCAACAAACCAACACTGAGTAAAACTATTCTCCAGCAGGAAAAAAAAGAAACAATTTAAATGCAGAAATGTGCTTTTCAGATGGAGTCCGTCATGCTCAGCAGGTTAAATATAATACAGTCTAATGAGGCATAAGCTCACGTCCATTTACTCATTAAAACTATCATGTAAAAACTGATAACAAGCTCAGAAGGTGAGTAAACTGTTGCGTGTTCAAGAAGCACAACAACCATCTGCGCTGCCGTTTCCACTCCACCTCCCCCAGTTCACAGACGTCTTGCAACACCACTGTAAAACAGTTGGTTTTCCTTCTGCACACGTGAAAACCAGGCCAATCGATCGAGCTGCAGCACAGAGCAGGGAGATGTTGTCGATGGTGCGCTGCTGAGCCCTGAGCCAGTTGCTGATAGGTCGTCGGGTCACACACCCACCCACTCCTCGTTTCCCAGACTGCACTGCTGACATGGCAGAGCTCAAACCAGTGGTGTGTGGTGCAGCTTAAGGTGAGGTTTGGGGTTAAGCTGTGTCCTCATTATCTACAACTTAATGGTTTTATTTATGCCATAAATATATTTTTATATACAGAAAACGTATGTGCAAAAAAAAAAAAAAAAAACAATAAACTCCACAATTTTCAGTTCCTGATGAGGTGCAGAGACAAAACTTCTCTGTGTGTCTGTTGGTGTAAATTTAACCCACTTCTATTTGTTGTTGTTTCAGTTAAAATAGGACAATAAGATGTGGTGCGTGGTACAACAGTCACTGAGATTCTTGGTACTGCAGATGTTTCACTTGTTACATCATCAAATCTACTAATGCTATAATAAAATAAAATACATTTACTTCAAGCTGGTTAAAAACATTGTAAACTGCCTCATCTGTCCATCGCAGGGCTCAAAGATAAGATTCATCAAAACGTATTAAACATATGCTTAAATGAAGCATGAACTTTAGACAAAATTCATATAAGCTCCATTCAGAGGTGGTGGAAACGAGACACCTTGGTGCACAAGTTACCGAGCACTAAGATGCGAAGAGTTACCATGGAAGCAATAATGGATTTTTAATTGCCATGCTAGCATCAACACAGGGCTTGCATATTACTCATTATAATGCAGACCTAATAAAAGATCTCTGGAACGTTGTCACTCACGTCCGTGAGACTTTTAGTTAACAGACTGGATTTTAACCATTTTCTAACACATCTGAAAGATTCACAGGCTGGAAGAAATCATACATGAACTAAAACAATAACTAAAGTCCCATTTGATTACCTAACTTTATTTGCTGATGTACTTAAATATTTTCTACCTATCCCTCAACATAAAATTGGATCCTGTTCATGGTCACTGGGAGCTGGTTTCCTGTCTCCACTGGACTCCAATTTAGAGTTTCCAGTTAATCCAACGTGCATGTTTTGGATCTGTGGGAGGAAACAAAGGGAGAACATGCTAACTCCACGCCTGTCCAAGAGTTCAACCAAGAAATTCTTGATGCAAGGCAACCATGCTACCAACCACTCCACCGTGCAGCCCATGTCTCTGGTCAGAAACACAAAATATTTATTTTTAATGCAACTAAAGTATTTTTGCTAGTATTGTGCTTGTACTCTCTTGCAAAGCACTTTGTAGTTTTATATCTGTGATAAGAGCTTTATAAATAATTACTCATTTAATCGTTCTTTTCCTACAATTTAAGACTCTGACCAACAAAATGTAACGTCTCCAGAGAAACAAACAACTAAGAATCAGAGGTAGAAATGTCAGGCTGAGCGACTCTTCTTATTTTTAGTTTCTACATGAACAATAGAGTTATATACCGACACCATTTTGGTAAAAACAAATCAAATCTTTTTCAACGGAGTTAAATGAGTTTTGTCTCTTTGTAGGGAGAACATGAGATATTATTATATCACCTTTATTAAAATGATAACAGTTCAACTTAAACACACATAGATTAACTGAAAAATAATAAAGGAAATGAAAAAACACCTAAGTTAATTTTTTCAGTGTATGTTTAACGGTATGAAGGCAAACATCCTATCATCTTACCATCTAAAATTGATTGTTGTTTTTACACCTTTTCTACTTTGACATGTCAATTAGTCTAAACCCTAAACGACATTTCAGTAGCAAATCTCACTCTATCCATTTAGAAGAGAGACATTTTGCTTCCTGCAGATCTTTATAGATTACACCATGAATTAGATGCTGATGCAAATGTAGACTTTAAACTGTGCTCATTTCTTCCTGATCTTTGTTTCTCTCTAGATGTTGCTGAATTCCTCGGATCACTCCTTCCTGCAGACTCTGTGCATCAGTTCTGAACACCAGTCAGTTTCCTTCTTGCACATTTTGGTATCACTCTTTAAACATCCTTTGTGTTGTTGGACTGACTTTGTTTTTGGGGATGTAACAAGTTGTAATAAGCATTTAAGAAAATTCCAAATTGCACAGAAAAGGCTGCATTTTTCTTTCTGTATGTGTGTGTGTGTGTGTGTGTGTGTGTGTGTGTGTTTTGAAGGCAAGGGAGGCCTATTTTTAAATAATGAAAATCATTTTAAGGGCACACGACAAAATTGCTCCCCAACACCGTCGCTGAAACCATTCTTGCCATATTCAAAAAACCTTCCAATTTTGTCAATTTTGTCTGGCAGTTTGTGGAGGGCAGCTGCTGCACTAAATAGACTAAATAGACATTTATTATGAAGCTGACAAAAAGTGCTGAAGCTGTGGAGTGGGATTATAAAATGGGAGCGAGTTCTTTTTGTCAATGGAAGACGGATCATGACGACTAATTGCTGATGAACCGAGGACACTGAGATCATTTGGAGAGCGATCTGTTGTTGTGTGAGTCAGCTCCTCTGTTCTTGCAGATGACTTTTTCTTTTTCATCGCTGAGTCATCTTTTCATGCAAACAGCTGATGGATTATTTATACAGTAATTGAATGAACACAAATCTTGTTAAAAAAACAAGACTGAACTCTAAATCTGATTTTATTGTCGTCAACATTGCACCTTTATTTTGTCATTTACATCCACTGCCAGACAGAAATGCTGGTGGATATTGTTTTAATGCATGATTAGGACGATTCAAATCATCCATATGTGACATATTTCTTCCCATGTTGAGGCTATGTGAAGGGATAAACCATGTAAACAGCAGAAAGTTTCGAAACAGGAAGCAAAGGAAATAAAGTCGGTGAACGAGGCGGTTAGAAGGTAAAAACTGAGAATTTGAGGAAAATTAGACATAGAACATGAAGTATATAAGTAAGGATGGATGGGTGAGGGAGGAAGAGAGTGATAGAGAGAAGCACAGAGAGAGAAAAGAAGAAGTGTGAGTTTGGCTCAGTGAGAGCAGCTGTATAGAGGACACCGTGGGTGGAAGTGGTAGAGTCGTGGGTGAGCTCAGAGTTTAACTGCCAACCCTCCCTGGTCTCTCAAACTGTCCGTCACACACTTGCACGCACGCATACACAGTAACTTTCATGCACATGCGCGCTCCCCTGCGCGTACACACACACACACACTTTGCATGCAGAGTTTCATCTTGACAACCTGGAAAACTTTCTGTCGTTTAGTGCATGTCAGACACGAGAGGAATCTGTCCCTGTAATGAGACGTGCGCGCTCCGTGTCACCCTGGGTGTTACACTGTTGAAGACAAGTGCGTTATAATAACAGTTAGGCCAACATCGGTGCATACGAATGGGGCAAATGCAGTTGTGTACATGAACTGTTTGACATTTTGGACACCCAGTGGCAGAAGATGAGGCGTGGGTGGAAAGCGAGTGGGTGAGGTGGGGGTTGTGTCGGTGCATGTAGTCAATTGCAGGTTTCCTCTCTTCATGCCGAAACTTCTACTATGATAAATAATGAGAGCAGCAAATCCAGAAATAGCGTACCCCCCCTCTTTCTTCCTCCTCCCTTGTCCCTGTGGTCCGCTCTTGTGAAGCTCCAGTCCAGCCGTGACTTTTCCAAGCGATCCCCTCCCTTCTGCCTCCTCCGTTATGGTTAGCATGCCGGCTAAATCTGTAGCCGTGCGTCTGTAATTAGGCTTCGCCTGTGCTGGACTGAGTGCTACGCACTGGCAGCTGGCAAGCTTGAAACAGTGTAAACACACACACACACACACATGCATGGTGAGAAGCATAAACGATTGCACACGCGTTATCATGTGCTAAAAAAAAGAAGAGGATAAAGGGTATGTCAGGACAGCACTTTCTGAGAGGAGTGCTGGGGTTAAAGAGTGGAACGAAAACGCATCCTTCATCATCCTCATTATCATGAACTCTATAACGCATCAGTCGCCTCTTCCTCTGATTGTATTCGTTCATTTCAACCTTTCATTTGTCCTCTCCCCTCATTACTGTACTCGACCTCGAACCACCTGCTTGCTGTTGCATTCCCTCCCCAAATCTCCTCCATCATTCGCTCTTCTCTTCTCTCATCTCTTCCTCTGTTCAAACCCTTCTCATCTCTGAGCTGTTTGAGTGTAGAGTGGGCAGGTTGACCTGGCAACATTAAAAACCAAAGAGCTTTTTAGCAGCTATATTTTGGGTGTATATATATTACAATAAAAGAAAAAACTAAAAGAAACTTGTGGTTATTTCAGCACTGGTATCAGCCAGTGAGAGGGCTCTATTTAACACATGGCAGAATGCACATGAAAACAACAATAGAGGCACAAACACCTACAGGTGTATCACAGTCAAAGGTGAGTTAGTCAATGTTAGCAAACAGAAACATGGCTGTAAGTCAGTTCATTTTAATGATTTGAGCTAAAATGTATTTCGGTCATTTTGCAAGGGACAAAAAACATCAGTGCCATCACTCAAAGTGGGCGTAGTCTCTAGAAACAGGAAGTAGTCTGGAGCAGTAGTCATGGCTAGTCAGATCATGAGAGACGCTGCTGCTGAACGGTGATAAATTAGCAGAATATTTAAAACAACTATTGATCAAAAAATGTGTACTGCCGCATTAGAACGCCATATTACCTGCTTGTAAACCTCTACAATTTAGCACAAAACTGTTTAGTTTATGGTGTTTGTTTACGCTGCTGCAGCATCACATACAGTAGCTCAGCAATTCAGACGTTCAGTTGTAGAGGTTTATAAACAGGTAACATAGTGTTCTAATGCATCAATATGACTTTTTGAGGCAGGAGCTGTTTTATGTCTGAACATTAGCTGACAATTTGTCACCGTTCTGCAGCAGTGTCTCTCCTGATCCGACTATTGCACCTGTCAGAGAATTTCTTTCAGTTTCTAGAGACTCTGGTTGCTTTGAACGAGGTCACCAGTGGGTGTGGTCATAAATAACTGAAAGCGTGTCACTTCAAAATGAGCGAAATATCCCTTTAACAGCTACCACCATCCCACCTCTAATCTCTAACTCCTGGAGTCAACTTTGCAAAATATCTCATGAACTATTTGATGTATTTCAATGAAACTCTCAAAACTGATTAACTTTTGGAATCAACCCAACTCAAGATGCCCTCTGCAGCGAACTGTCACTAGAAAACACACAAATGGCTGTAATCAGTCACGTTTACAGGGACTGACCTAACGTGGTCTTGGCCACACACACACACTTTTTGTGAAAAGCACATTCCAGGCATTCCAGTTAAAAAGGTTTAACTCTGCATTTTAAAAGAAAAAAAAAAAACGTATGAGGAGCTGCAGGAGGAGCACAGCCTGAGTTGATACACCTGTGCATTTCAATTTCTTGCAAGTCAAACTATCTGCCTTATCATACGCCTATTGTGCATAGATTCTTGACACGTTTTACTGAACCTCTCAGGGAGAAATCACTGGGTGAACATCTACAGCTGACTAACTTTTGTTGGATGGCTGCCATAAGTGAGATTCATTTAAAACACACTGTGCATGCTAGCAGGTCACACAGGATCTTGTGATTTAGGGCTGCACTCTTTCAAGGGACTATAGGCCTTTATTTAAAACGTTTATATTGTCGCAGATTAATTCAACCCCACCTCACTTGTTAGCTGACCATCAGAAAGCCTTAAAAAGCCCAGAATAAGTTGAAATAAAATATTTCCTGTCCTTTCAGCCCTGCATGTTTATCCCTCTCCCACTTGTATGGCTTGACACCCATAACTTGTTCTTTTGTGGTTTATAACGGCCTGCTTGTTTCTGACAGGAGGCTCTGATTCCCTGATGAGATGAAAGACATGCAGGCCAGTCATGTGTGTCAGCGTGTGGTTTCAACCGCCATGCCAGGACACACTCGAGCCTCGCCGGTCCCTGTAGTCACATCTCCAGCAGCCACGTCTATTTTAGCTGTTCTGAACTGCAAAACCCACAATCCTCCACTGACCAGCACCCTCTCCTCACTGCTGGCCATAATGATAACGTGGATATTGATAGACCAGGGGGATTATTATCGTTCACTGAAAATACTTTTTTTATTGTCGCACATTTGACTGACTCAATTACACAAACAGCAAACACGTTTTTGAACAAGCTGTGTCCTTTTACTTGGTTTTTACTGCATAAAAATATGGTATTTCAGCTGAAGAATGTTAGGCTATATATTGATACAATCAAATTATAAAAACACAAAATGTTCAAAGCAAATAAAGAAATGACTAACAGTTTTATGGGCACCAAAAAGGAGGGGAAATGTGGTCATAAGAACGTTTAGAACTTCACTGGAGTCGATCAGAATCAGCTGATCAAAATTTCAGCTCTGAGGATTTTCTGTATGCAATTTAGCAAAGAGTGAAAACGTACTGTCTTTAATAAACATTTTAAAACAGAAACGCTTGGCTGTAATTTGGGGTCGCTGGTTAATTAGACAGCTGTGAATCTGACCACTGATTAAAATAACACACTCTTCATCCTGTTACACTTCAGCATTGACAGAAGGTCATTAATGAGAACAAAATCATCCTGTGCAGGGTGTTAAATAACATCTTATTTATCCAAACTGAGGTTGTTCAATGTTCTATCATCTACTACAGCTAAGATATTAATATCAATAAACCCCATTAGAACTTACTGTATCTAAAGACCATGGATGATGGATGAAGTGAGAAAGTCTAAATTCAGAAGCTAAAATGAATAAAAGAAAAAAAATACAAGCATAACATTTTGTTTAAATGTAATATTCTGGTTAAATAAGTTGAAACACTATAAAAATCAAATCACTTTTATTACTTTATTGTCTTTTGTTAGGTTATTTTACTTTATATCCTGGTTAGATTTAGACAGCTAAATCAGTTCATTAAAACTATTAAATGAATATAATTAATTATTAACAAACAGAAACACATCTTTCTGTCCTCTCTTTCAGTTTTTGGGAAACAATGACAAGTTGTACCAAGAACAATGAAACGATGAATTATAACAGAAGACCTTGGCTCTGTTCTGGTGTTGGAAAAACTCTTGCCGGAGTTCTAATTTCCATTTGAGGTTTTTTTGGGGCTCTCTTTGTTTCTGCTGCACGTTGGAAAGTTTTGAGCATCAAAACTCATTTAGAAAAAGTCTCAACTTCACTAGTTCCTATTTCTTTCTGGCCGTTTGAATAAATAGTCACGGTTAGCTCCCTATAATAAAAAGATCAGAAAACATTATTGTGTCTTATTTGCATTTAGACAAGATCTGCTGTGATTAAAACTGTAATTCATTTATTTCAACAAATAGCTGCTAATTAACACATTAAGCAGCAACAACACAACATATCCTTAATTACCTGATAACTGGATGCCAGTATTTGTTCTAATTAGTTATAATTTTCTGTTTCCCAGAGGACATATCTGAATCTTTAATTGCTAAACACTCCGTATGTCCACAGGT
The DNA here is from genome assembly GCA_006937965.1 of Callopanchax toddi. NCBI lineage: Eukaryota > Metazoa > Chordata > Actinopteri > Cyprinodontiformes > Nothobranchiidae > Callopanchax > Callopanchax toddi. The sequence goes on from SSNR01000013.1 coordinate 3,506,636, forward strand.
AGTCACTAAAGGTGTTGTTTACTGTTGATCAGGTGTGTTTGTTGTTTTTTGAAGTGATGTGGGATAGGTTGAATGTTTCACACAGCTCAAAATGAGTCAGTGGGAAAAAGAACAAAGCTGTGGCGGTCTACTTTTGTCTCTCGTTCTCAAGGGTTGTTGTCACATCTACACCGGGGGGGTGGATCTGCTGCCTGCGGCCCACAGATGGATGCTTTCTGTTTAAGGGCGCTGCTGAGAAAACCACAACAAACCAATGGCAGGTATGAGGACCGGCTGATAACAGACCCTAACCTTTAAAGCCGTCTCTCTTTCTGTCTGCGGAGGAGAGTGAATACTACACCACATCCTGTCAACCCCACAGCATCAGCTGCAACGACATCAGCGCGAACGAGCTGCAGAACAAAACATGTGGGTCAAGCAGGGGGATCAAAAACCTGGAAGAGAGCAGTTCTATCTGTTTTTGTGTTCATTCATGGATGCTTTAAAGAGCGGCTTCACTTTCACATGTGGTCTCTTTAGGCTTTTCAGCATTACAGTCACAATGCCAGTCCCTGGGTGATTATTGGCTAACCAAAGCTCTCCCACCTCCTCTCTCAGTGGGTCAGCTGGGCCCAGGCTGTGTGGGATGCTGCTGCATGTTGAGGGAGAGGGAATCTGTGTGAAAACTGTGTAGGAGAGGCTAAGAAAAACATTACGGCCTGGCAGCAGTGGTGTAGGGAGTGGAGGATGAGGAGGAGATCGGGGGAACATGGGAAGGGAATGCTTGGGGTGGGAGTGTATCTGCACGGAGGGGTATGACAGAGGGGAAGGTAGGAGTTTTGTTTGTGTGTGTGTGTGTGTAGGGTGGGGGTGGCTGCTGAGGTAATATCTCTGGGAGAGTGGTTAGATCATATTCCTCTCCCTGTCTTCTCATGCTGTGGGTGGGGCTTTGTGGTGGGGCTGGCTGTAGGAGACGGAGGGGAGGGAGGGACAGAGGATGGACGGACGAAAGAAACAGGACGAGGTGGGAAAGGAGGCGACGAGAGACGGAGGGGCGGAGGGGGTTGAGAGACGGTGGTGCCGGCAGTTCTCACTGCAGCAGCACCAACTTCACCACTCTCAAGTGACACGACTGGGTTTTCATGAACTTTACTCAAATTCCTTTATGTTTCTCACATCTTCCTCATTAGGAGTTTCATTAAATCCACCATTAGACAATATAACATAAAATCTGAGTGCTGGATTTTGGGAATACTACATAGTATGTTGTCCACTTCTGTCTGCAGGCTCTCCTGTTGCAGCGTCTCATGAATGACAGGTTAACGATGATTAGTAACTGTCTTAAAGGAGTGGTGAGGGTAGGGGAGTTGGACCAGGCCCAACACAGAAAACCTAATACAGCATGAAAACAATGCAACTCCATGGTGATGTCCTGCATGAGGATTCCTTCAGGCACCACTGCTGTCATCTCTCTGGCAGGCTGCACATGCATGTTGTTTACACCTTTGTAAACATTTCCAGAACACCTCCGCTTTATGCATTGGTAAATATCTAGCTTTTTTTCTAAAGTTCTGCGAATCTGAAGTGAAGAACAGGCGAAACTCTCGACATTATCAGGCTGGTTTGAGTTAGGAAATCCATTTTGACTTTTGCGAAGTCCGTTGAGCTCTTAAGCCATCACACTCTCATCCCACATTTCCCCTTTCATTGAAGCAAAGTTGGCTCCCTCCCCATTTCTGTTACAGTAAGGCACGTTAGACTGGTTTCATGATGGTTATAGTGGCTCATTTGGGATTTAACGTGTGGAAGAGTTCTTGTTCTGAATAAAGGATGGTGGTGTGTTCGCCTCTGAACCAGGGTATACCCGCCTTAGCAAATCCCACCTTGTCACGAACTGCCACGCCTCTGGGTGTTTTCACTTCATGTATTTTTATTGTTTTCTCCAGCCAGAAATGGGGACTTGATCATTAAAACTAATCATCACAGTGTGGATCCAGGCAGAATCCTTATTCTGGAATATAGTTTTGTTTTGTTTTTGAGAGCTTGACTAAACATTAAAATTAAATTTAATGGATGTATCTCAAGTAAATGTTACAGTTAATGCAGCACAACCATAAACATACGCTTCATCCTATGCATCCTTAGCACCATGTCCAAAACTCATCCACTGACAGCTCAGCTTAACATCATGTAATGTTAGGAGCATTGAGCTTCCGTAGCCTCCAGCGTACCCCGAGGAGCAGACTACAGAGGTCCAGGGGCTAACTCCACATTTTCTCATTTTTACACTTCAGAACCGAGTGATGCTGACTCAAGAGACACCAGCTGAGAGGGAAAGGTAGCTCTGTCCAACGCTACCTTTCAATTAACACCCTCACAATGCTAAAAGTGTTTGGGGTTAATGTCATGCTTAAAAAATGGTTTTCCAAAAAAAAAAAAAAAAACTGGTGTCAACAAGTTTTATTTTCACCTAAAACACAGTGGGGCCATTTCATCTGGAATCGTGCAACACGAACGCTGACACAGCTGTGAGGGTTGTCTACGTCGTGACCTTTTTATTAAGAAGGAAGTTAATCTCACCCACTCACTTCTCTCAGCTTTTATCTCTTTTATGAGGAAACCAGCAAAACTTTGCTTTATTTTTTCAAATGAGTGAAACTCTTTATGTGTGTATATATTTTTCCCTCATAAGGTTTATGCTATTTTATCAGTTATTACAACCACGTCTTTATGTCTTTGATCATTCTTGATGCTTTTATCTTATCGTGTTAGCTTTACTTCCTGTTATTTTGGTAAAATAACACCTTTGTTCTGTGATGTTTCATAATAATAATAACTTATTTTAATATTATTGTTTGTGTCTGCTTAGAGGACTTTATGTTTTTGTTTTGTCCTGTCCTGCATCCAGTAGAGGTGTAAAGTCGACTCACAGGACATGGACTCAAGTTACATTTCTGATTATTTTAGACTCGATTTGAATAAATTGCAAAAAGCCTTAATCCTGCTGACTTGAAATATACTTGATATTTTGCACCTTAAAATGAATATTCACTAGTAAAGACAATGTCAGCACTTCTGATCAGGGTTAGTTGCATTTGCTGCTTTTCTGTTCAGTTCAAAGGACTTGCTCAGGACTTGAGATTTGAGTGGTGAGACTTGGTCCCACCTTTGACTTCCATTAGGATCATGCCTTTTTCATTTCCTGGTTTCTCTATATTTGCATCCTCTACTCTATAACTTTATGCTAATTTTCTCATTTAAGCGTCTTGTATTTGTTGATAAAAAAAAATTTAAAATGCATATTTTCTCCTAAACAAACATGAGAATGCCAAATCGTTGCTCCTGCTTCAGCTCCTGGACCTCAGGCTCTGTTATCAGAGCTGACAGCTCAAACCGATACACCTTGGAACCACTATAGTCTGCATCAAACCACTGATCTAAAGCTTTGGGGACTCGGAGCGAGCAGATCCTTCACTTCAAACGGCCCTCTGTAGCTGACGTGCCATTCAGTCTCTTTTTCTCTGGTTTCAGCACCGATCAACTTCAACCACCTCTCTGAATCCTCCTCAGCTGCTTGCCCACTCTTTAGCAAATTTCAAAAATATGCAGGTGGAATTAGACTGAGAGGAGGTGGTTTAGTTAGACTTTAAAGCCTGGTTACATCAGCTCAACATCTTCTCAAAGAACTGGATAGAAGGGACTGATGCACATTTAGGTTGAGTTTATATTTTTATAACAAAACGAGGCGCAAAAAGCATGTTTATGTGGGATAATGAGGGACATGTTAGATGCTAAAGGGTTGTCATACACCAAATCTAAAGAATAAACACAAATATCCCATACAGGTTTTTAACCAAGTGTTTAAAAATCATAAAAAATTGAACTTGTCTGCAAAACAATGTCCTGCCTTTATATAAAACAGCAAAAATAAAAATAAAAACATTTATGTACAAAAGCTAAACTCTGATCAAACTGTGTAAAAATCATCATCGTTATTGATAATATAAAAGTTACAGCTTTCTATTTCCCTCATATTTAATCAGTGCTTTTAAAACATCTCAGATGTCAAGAAAATCAACTAGAAATGCATTATATCAACTTATGACCATGCACTGTGTATTTACTGCACATCCTTTAAATAAAATATCACATTTTAAGGTTTTGTCTTTCAAACAGATCCAGCTTAATATCCAGGAATGACCGGATTAGTAAAACATTTCTAACAGAACATGAACTGAACCAAGCAGCATTTACCTTTTAATAATTTAACCCACTTCATTTAAAATCATGTGCAAACAAATATTATATTAAAAATCAACTAAATGCACATCAAAACCATTCAGAGGGCAGCAAAATCAGCGACGTGCTTTAAAAATCCAACACTGGAGGATTTTCTAAATTTCCCCCGTTGGGCGGAGCTAAAGGAAGCTAAAGGGATGAGCTCCTTACATCCTCTATGATAAGAGCTTTTATATCATTAGGTAAACGTGTTTCAGCCAGCGTTACCTTTTAATTTGGGACATCAGCTCTATTTGTGAGATGGAGAAAGAAGATATGACGACATCTGGTCGCCCTAAAAAGTATGGAGGGACACCAATCAAGACCTGGTGACTCAAACATCGAGAAGTTTCCCGTAGAAGTACTCGCCGGACCATAAGGACGAGCTTATAGTCATTTTAAATTCAAAGAAAGGAGGGAGCGAAGTGAAGGTGGAGGAGGAAGATGCCTCTGTTGTCATTTATATGTTGGAAACAACGATCTCTAAAAATGTTTGTTGTAAACTGATCTCCTACACACACCCACACACCTCCAACTCGTGACAGCTCTTTAGACCTTTCTATGCTTTATAAGCTAAAAAAAAAAAAAACATATAATTGAACCTCTTTGAGTTTTTGGGGAAGTTTGTTGTGTTTCTGTTCATTTTAAATAGTAAATTGTACATTTTTCATTTACCTTTAATGAACAAAAACCCCATAATATCAACACCAGGAAGACATAATGTGTATGCAGTCAGCTAAGCTTTTCTCTGGTGAAGTTTTTTACACCTTACCTTTGTTTTCTTTAATGCAAACATAACCGTTTTAGTTGTCTAGGAATAACTACTACACAAAATACAAACTTTCCCCCCACATTTAATATATATATATATATATATATATATATATATATATATATATATATATATATATATATATATATATATATATATATATATATAATCTGGGGACAGAAGAGAGCAGAACAAAAAAAAAACAAGCAATCACAGTGACACAAATGCTGCTGAGAAGACAGATTCCACCGAAACCTGTAAGCAAAAACAGGTCTATCTGACAGATTTGGAGGAAGGGATGGTGACACCCACTCTGCAGGTGGCTGGATGAAAGCAACAGCAGCATGTGGGTGTAACTTAAGAGCTCTTGTTTTATGTACTGTGTGCGTTTTTCCTTTGTTGTGCTTAAAACAGACAGAAGCTTAAAATGTTGGACCCCAACCCTTCATGCATAAAACACGAGAAGCTTAGCAGACGCAACCACTCACGTTTACAGTGTAGCTTAGATTTGTTGTTGATCTTGTTGAAAAAAAGCAGTCAAATTTGTTGTTTTTAAGTAGAATTGTAATTTTGTCCTTTCCACTGTGAGTATAAAGATGAAATCTAAATGTAAACAAGATGCTGTAAACATCAGAAGACGTCATTGAACAAAAGAAAAGAGAATTGTCTAAAAATCCAGATTATTTTCAGCATTTTATCCATTACATCTCCACATGCATAAGAATGAATTACACACAAGAAAAGAGAAATATTACAAAAGATTATTTTCGTTTCGATTTTGGCCAAAGTATCTAAATTCCTGGCTCTGCTGTCCTGCCCTTGATGTGCCTCCTCCTGTCTCCGTTCATCAGAAGCCCCAGTAATTAACAGGGTGGTAACCTTGCCAATGGATTTATGGTAATTAATGTGAAGCATCCCATTATGGTTGTTCAGTGCTGCCTTAAGGAGAAGTTAGAGGATTTTCCCTCTTTTTAAATGTTTTATGTGCTTTTACATGATCAGTTTGGATGATTTTATTATGAAAATAATGAAATTTATAATTATATTTATGAAAATGGTGTTGCTTTGCATTAAAGTGTTGTAAAACACATGTGATGAAGCTGATCCTGTAGTCCAGGTTGTGGTGTTTCTTCAAGTGTTTAAGTGACGTGGTTTTTCCCGACCATAATCCAGAGGTGAGAAACCAGTCGACAGATCTTAGAGTCAAACTTAGATCTTATGGTTTAAAGCACAACGTGTAACGGTGTCATCTGCCCCGCCTGCTGCCTCTTTACGAGAACTTTGTGGCTTGTTAAAGAAAACACTTGAGAACGATGTTTGCCTTAGTGTGAACGAGTTCTATTTAAGGAAGTAAAAACATCCTTCGTGGTAATTTAGGATCTGAAAACCAAGGGAAGAGTATTTTGAGGTGAAGACGTTTTAAAACTGCTTCTCTTCTTCCTAAAACCTGGTCATAAACACCATATTAAACGTCTCAACTAAAAACCACCAGTATATGAAGTTTAGTCCACTGGTCACTTTATTAGGAACACGTGTTCAATTGCTTCTGCTACAAATATCTAATTAATCAGCCAGTCACATGGCAGGAACTCAATGAATTTAGGAATGTGGTGAAGAAGTTCAAACTGAGCATCAGAATGGAGGTTTAAGTGACTTTCAACTTGACGTGGATGTTGGTCTGAGAATTTCAGAACCTGCTGATTAGATTTTCACCCAGAACCATGATGTCAAAGGTCCCAGAGAAGACTAGTTCTAGATAGAAAGGCAACAGCAGCTCAAATAAACCACTGGTTCCAACCAAAGTCTGAAGATCTCTGAACCACAACATCCTTGAAGCAGATGGACTACAGCAGCAGGAGACCACACCAGGTGTCTCCTGTCTGCTAAGAACAGAAAACTACAGTCCACACAGAAAAATGTGTCCTGGTCTGATGAGTCAAACTTTCAGCTGCAACATTCAGATGGTCAGAATTTAAGTCAACAACATGAAGGGAGGATTCATCCTGCCTTGTAGCAACGCTTCAGGCTGCTGGTGGTGTAATGGTGGGGTGGACTTCATACCAGCTGAGCATGGTTTTAAACACCACAACTTACCTAGGTTAAATATACTATTACTTCAAATTCAAAGTTCTAGAAGTGTTTTTGCAACCTTTATTGCTACATTGGACCCTTCTTCAGCTACTTCCAACAGGAGAATGCACCAAGTCACAAATCATCTCAAACCAACAATGAGTTTTCTGGACTCCAACAGCCTCCACAGCCACCTGGTCTCCATCCAGTCCAGAACCTTCAGTGGTGGAACGGGAGACTCACATCATGGATGTTCAGCCAACAAACCTGCAGCGACTGCAGGATGATATCAAGTCAATATGGATCAGAACCTCAGAGGAATCTTTATGCCACGAAGAATTAATAGTTGACCATCAAAGGGTGTGTTCAGGACTGGGTTGACAATGCAAAGAAAAACTAATAGAGTAGAGATCTGCATTAGTAACTGGAGCAGCTCGTGTTATTGTTTATACTTTCTGTCTCTGTCCCCAACAGAAGGAACTGTCAGATTGTTGGATCTCTCCACTATGTTAAAGTGTCTTGAGATGCTTTTTGTTTTTGTGGACTGCTGCCAGTAGAAGATAGTGAACATTTTGCATGCCAGCACCATAAGCCAAGGAGAAGAACACGGCATACATCACACACGCTTTCAAAATATAAGCATGATATGAGTTTGTGATATGTTTGCATGCTGATGCATTTTCATTTCACACGAAAACCTCCTCCTGAGGGACCCTGGGCTCCTCTCAGGCCACATGACATACATCCCTCCAGGTGATTCAGTGTCTAACCCGGGGCTTCCTGTCAGCTGGGCCCCTCTCTAAAGGAAGACACCTCCTAATCAGATGCCTTAGTGACCTCAACTGGAACTTAAAGAGGACAGCAGCTGATATTGTGGCCAACAACCTCAACAGCACCGGTATTTTGTTTAACATTTACATGCTTTGATCGGACTGGATTACACACATTACCACACCCTGCTTGACTCTGTCCTCTCAGGTATTTTCCAGTCCATGCTTCTCTTTCACAGGATGTGGGGCTTTTCAGATTACTGTACCTGGACAGCTCTATAAATATAAATTAGTACACAAATTAATGTGATGAGTTTAAAGTATTACTGTGAGTTAGCGGTATGTGCTTTCAAGCTTTCATTCATTGTGCTCCATATTCTTACTGTCTCCTTTTTCTCATTTGTTTTAGTCAGACGCTAAATTTTCTGTGTTTTCTCACCAAGTGTTTCTATCTGCCATCTGGTGCAGAACAGGTGCTTTTTATACGCGTCTTTTCTCTTTGGAAACATCTGTTTGTTGCAGCTGGGAAACAACAGCATGACAACAGACAACCATTAAGCTGTGAGCTGGATTGCTAAAGCAATAAGTAGCAGCAGATTTAGGTGGCTTAATCAGCGTTGTTTCAACTTGAATTATGGAAGAAATAATTTATGGATCCTTTAAGCAACCGAGCACCTGATTATTCATTTTATTATAAACCTAAAAACATCTCCAGATTTAGTGTAGCAGCTCTAAAACTGTCAAGGATAAATCTTTTTGGTTTTATGGATAAGAAAGATATCTTTACAACTCAACCAAAATGTAATCAAAACTTTGAATAAAACTACATAAACTATATTGACATTACTGAGAGAAATAAAAGAAACAAGTTCTATATTATTATAATAAATATTTGATATGCACGACTGGAAATGTTTGAGAAACCTGTGCTGGTTTTGTTTTGTAGCTGATGCATGGATACACAGGGGGTGCCAGAGACGTGAAGACTAAAAATAAAATGAAATGTTTATTTTGCACTTATTATTACTATATAATTAACTTTCAATAAAAAGATCTATCTGCACCTCTCAAGCCAGGATCTCAGCTGCTGGAGCTACAAAACTACAAGAAATCATGATTTTTATTTGGAATCACACTGAATTTGTATGTCTGACACTTTTTAATACGAGGTCGGGTGAAGTGGGTGATGTGATTGCAAACAAATTGTCATGCCAATTTTCTGTTTGCCATTTAGTCCCAAAGTGTTTTAATTACATCTCAACTAGTTTGAAATGAACCCTCATTTATTCCTAATTTGATCACCAACTCTTCCAAAAGTTGTCTCACGATTCTTTAACTTTCTGCCTCATAGAAACTCATTTGCAAAGGGTTACAGACTTTGCACTCATTTTGAAAGGAAAAACTGTTTTGCAAATTTTTTTGGAAAATGTTCGAATTTGCAGGTCCTGCAACTGAGAACCCTCTTGAACATTCCAAGACCTTTTAGGAACATTTTTGTGAATCCTGTTAACATTTTGTCGGATGCAGTCACAGCCCAGTGAGCTATATAACGCCTCATTTTGCAGTAATTTGTTATTGCTATCATGAGGCAAAATCACACTTTCTCACAGGGGTTTGTTTGACGATTATTATGCACGTTGAGCTGAATTTAAAGCCCTGATGACGCCCTCTTATTACCTTCCCATTATGCAGCATTATGGGCTTCAGAGCAGCACAATGGCTCCTACACTTTGCCAGGTACAGACACACACACCCAAACACACTCTGATACTGTCACCACTCCCCTCATTTCCTAATATATCTTTGGTTTGATATTTAAACTGAACTCCTCTGCACCCAACATAATGATGCAAACATTCTCCTTTTCCCTCTCTTTATCGTGATAATGCACTCCTGGTTTGCCCCCTCCTCTCCCGACCACCCAGCACCCCTCTATTCTCAGCCATCACCGTCAAATCCAGTTCAAGTTCACAGGCAGGTTTCTAGGCTTGGCCCTTGAGTGTGTGTCACTCCCCTCCCCTAAGCACAGGTGGACTTGAAGGGAGCGCTGCCAAATACTTTTGGTTTAGCGAGAGGGAGGGGTGTTGGCAGAGCCTGGTGGGTGTAGCAGCTCGGTTGTTTTGTTGTGTTTCTTAGATAACCGTTTTGTGAAATGGTACCTTTTTTTTTTACACTCCCCCAAATCACAGACACACCTTCAGAGCAAATTTCAGTCTCTATGTTGCCCGCTCTCACTTTCACAAGTCAGCCAGTGCCGAGACAGTATTGAGTTTCCTTACAGGGAGAGAGAGCGCAAGAGAGGAACTGAAATCAAAACTTCTCTTCTTTAAAGGTCAGTAACATCTCGCTGGTTTGCCGTCTCCTTCGTTTTTTCCTCTTCTCTGTTTTACTTTCACTGTTACACTATTTCCTACATAGCCCACAAAATAAAGTCATGAGAGGCTTTTAAAAAAGAAACCTTAAAGCACGCAATCTAAACTGGCCTTTATTCAGAATCATCTCCATTGCCTTTTTAAGGCAAGTCAAATCGTACACTAGTAAAACGATACAAATCCAGGAGTGCTATCCAGAAACTTTTCTGTGCACGTCTCGCAAAAGATGCTCAAAAAGGGAAAACCTTCATCTAACCCTGAAGAGGAAGCAAGTGAAAGCATGACGAGGCTGAAACAGGTCGAAACTTTGATATAATTTCTGCTTTAACTTGTTATTTTACCATCAGCATGAGGATTTATGGCGTTTTCTTTCCTTGTCAGCTGAGTTTCTGACATGAATGCGCGTGTGCAATCTGAGAGTCTGACATATCGATCTGATAAGGTAGTAACAAGCTGTCTGACGCACGCACACACGCAGACACACACTTTAATGCAGTTGGGGATGATGCACCCACCTTTAACAATAATCTTTGCCTCAGATCAGGCTCTCTGTGCAGCAGCTGAGGGGGCAGAGGTGTGAAAGTCAAAATTATTTCACTTTCCTTGTGATTCCCCGTGAAACAGGATGAATAACTGTTAACCTTTACAGGGTGGTAACACTCTATATGTGCTGATCAACAAGTAGCAGATCTACAACAGGAGCTTGAATTTATTGAAGAACTAAAGCAGGTGTTCCACTTCCTCAGGCCTAACTGATTTTGGCTGATTCCAATAATTATTCAATAGAATCTAATAGAAGTCATTTGCAGATTCTTTCGTTTGTGGTCTGATGCAGTTTCAGATCTGGTTCCTTTTTGTTTCCGTTATTTTAAGAAAAGCCACAAAAATGAATAAAGAAATTAGCTTGATGTAAAGGAATGATACTGCTTTGCAAACTAATGAAAAACACTGAATTTCTCAAGCAACTAAAGGAAATTCAAAGACGCGTTAGCTTGAATCCTCATCAGCCGTTATCGTTAGTAGATAAATATAAAATAAAGTAAAAGTTTCAGAGCTTTCTTCCTGTTACAGAGGGGGTTAGACGGGGATAAGAACCAAGTAGACACCACCACACCTATTCTCGTCACACACTCTGACTCCAGACCTCTGTCTGCCTGTTTCTCCCTGCAGGATTATCTGAACTGAACCTGATCTCCGCCACTCTTTTGTTGCGGGGCCTCTCTTTTACGTCGGTGTTTAGCAAACATCACCAGAGGCAGATTTCTGTCGTGTTTTGTACAATCACGCCTGAAAGTATGCAGCGTGCTGGATGGTGCACCGTGCCAGCTCTGCGCTGGTGTTTAACCCCCGCCGGTGTTTGACCGCGTTAAACGAAGGAAGATGTGGCTTCATAATTGCAGAATTCTGCAACATGTTCATTATGAGACTAACAGAGCGAGCGAGTCAGTCCGCACGCCTTCTCCCCACCTGACAGCGTGTGGGCACGTCCATGTAACAGCATTTACATCGGGACGCACAATCTGATCTTAACCTCCTGATTTCACAACGACAGCTGACTAAAATCAGCTTCGATCGAGCAAATTTGTTCAACATAAATCAAAGTGTGACCAATTCAGCGAGGTGTATAAAAACTCTTGTGTGTTCTGCGTGTGTTTGTATGTTTTTTGTGTGTGTGTGCGTGGCTGTCCACCCTCCTCCGTAGGATTGAGGTCCAGGTTTTGTTGTGCGGAGTTGGGCTGGGTGAGTAAGCCGCCCCTCACAGATGAATAGAGGATGGGAGGAGGCTTGAAGAGGCTGCCGTGGGTGGGAGGCCCGAGCCCTGCCAAAAAAGCTCCTTCTGTGGGATTTGTGTACTTTCCTCACGAAACACAGAGCGCTAACGACAAAGCTGGCAGGCACTCGCTGAGGTCAGCACTACGGCTTTTTAAAAAGCTTTTGTTTTTAAATACAGTTTCCCTCATTCTGTTCTGCTTTGCCCCTGTTGATGATTTTTAATCACGTTTTGTTGTAGGAAAAAAAAAAGTCCTGCTAAACTTCAACCCACTCATTTGGTAAAAAAAAAAAAAAAAAAAACACCCAACCACCTTTATAAACTTCTAATAATACTAAAGCCCTTGTTTTTGATTTATATTTACACTAGCGGAGTCGTGATGCCGTGGTTTTTGTGTTTCTTTAAGAAGTCAAAGTCATCACAGAAATAGTTTCGGCATCAGAAATGTCAGTGGCAGCCACAATTCAGAGTGTGGTTGAGAAGTGAAGCATTTCACATACAAATTGTGGGTGTTTCCTGAATGTTACCTAGATAATACAAAATAGGCCCCTGTCACCACTGGCAACCCACCTAACTCCAGCTCTGAGACGTGCACAAAGACGAGACGTGACTCTCAGCTTGGCAGCCAGGCAAAAAAGATATTAACCTATACAATTATTACATTAAATATCATATGTATGAAGCATTAAAGTTGAATGTCATTCAGTATCAGATATGATGAAAACAAGAAAGGGAGGAGGGGAAAGACATGATTTCATAATGTGTAAAAGAAAGATCTGGGTTGAATAAGTGGGTCCACCCACCTGTGTGTGAGAGGCAGTAAAAGAGAGAAAGAAGGGCTGGATGGCAGTTTTAGAGACATGAGTGTGTGGGTTAGGCTAGCTGGCCTGCTTATGCTATCTAATCACTGGGAGAGAAAGGAGAGCAGCGTGCCTTGATCCACCCACCCACCCCAGACAAACAGCAGTTAGCCTGCTAAGAACTACACGCGGCCGCCTGCAGCTTCTTGGTTGTACATGTGGGAACGGAGATAAAATGTGACAGAGTGTGCAGGTAACAGACATGCAGCACAATTATGTCTCATTCTGTGCTGAGGAGAGAGACAGATGTGTCAACACCGGCAGCCACCACGGGTCATGATGATCGCTGCGCGAGGGAGTGTGTGACTGTAAATCATGCTCGATGCGTTGTCATTGGTGAGCACGTCGGAAAGAATCCGCCAGGTTTTAGGTGGAAACGAAACAAATGAGAGCACAGTGGCTGCTTATTGGATCAAATTAGTCCATTTTCAGTTTAACCTCGGGGTAAGTGTTTAAAGATCAGGTTTAATATTGGAGAGGGCGCAAACACAAAAACATCTGCATGCGTTTGGCAAAATCATCGAGCTCGTAAACAATTCCTTTAGTGTCATCTAACAGTTCGGTTACCTGTGTAACACCTGAGTGGGTGGGAAGCGACGAGCTTTGCATCTGAAAATAGCTGACCCACACGTCACGGTTGTGTATTTGTAAGTGTGCATGTGGTTCAACACAGTCCGCCACCTTGTGCATGTGTGTGTGTGTGTGCATGTGTGTGTGTGTGTGTGTGTGTGTGTTTCATGACAGGCATCTGTCTCCCCTGCCCTGCAGCCTGACTGGTTTTAATTAGGAGGTGCCAGAGTGCCCGAGGGCTCTCCTGCTGACACACACAAGTACACAAGCATACACAGACACACACACACACACACACTACCTGAGGGCAGACAGAGGCTGTCCCACCAAGGCTGGCCTCCTTCTCGTTATCACCATAAGGAGTTGTCCTCATTCACCTGACGACCCTCGCGCACACACACACACACACACACACACACACACGGACACACACATGTTGACACCAAGCCAATCAGCTGAACACAACACTGAGATGCATTGTGAAGTTGCATCTTGCAAGTTCTGCTAAGGAGTTCTGACTGCTCTAACATTGTGTTTGCAACTTCCAAGTCGAGAAGAAATGGAATAAATTTTCATATTTTGGACGAGAAGCAGAAAAAAAAGTGACCTCAAACTTTATTAAGAGTAGTTCCCAACATCCACTAGTGGACTGATAAAACGCAGCACGTAACACTGTAACGTTTGCTCTTGATTCTCGAAGTCCTCGACGTGCAGGATGTGTACTTTGCCTCCCTCCTGGCAAAGCTTCCAATCCTGATTAGGGTGTTGGGGAAAAACGAGACAGAACAGGGGAAAGTTAGAGCTCAAACAGACAGGTCAGCAGAAAGGGAACGCCCTAACCTCACTCATCCGAACGGCATGCTCCTAGGTGAGTTCTAATGACCCACCTCATCGCAATGACAGGTATGGTGTGTCTCTGTGATGGAGCGAGGAGGAGAACACGGTACACACCTCCCTTTGTGTTTAAGCAGCATTTCATCTGAGAACAGGCCTCTGTCCTTGGACTTTTAGAGGCAGGAGGGTGCTGGTGTGATGCTCTATCTCTGCACTGTCAGTGTGTGTGTGTGTGTGTGTGTGTGTGTGTGTGTGTGTGTGTGTGTGTGTGTGTGTGTGTGTGTGTGTGTGTGTGTGTGTGTGTGTGGCTTCCTCCCTTTCCAGGTTCTTTCCCACACCTGGACCCAGAAACACAAGGCTGAAGGGCAACAAGTTGGGCTGGTTGTCTAAAATCCTACTAAAAAGTTGTTTAAACGTTGATTTAACTTAGTTTTATTACATTCCTGCCTTTTATTATTGCACTTCATATCAAGTATTTTTACATAGACTTTTTCACAAGTGGTTAAAACTTTCCTACTCCTTAAACCCCAAAAAATCTGATTTTGTCATATTAGAATACAAAAACCTTAAACTATAAGCAATATTCTAATTCCTCCATCAGCATCCCTCATAAAGCAGCTGAATCCTCACCACAAGGCATGTAGGTGCATTTACATCAATTATCATCCTGCAGGAGGTTTTAGTCCTCAATAAGTTAGTGTAACATGCAGCTGTAGCAGGAATGTCATGAGAGAGTTTTTTTTGTAAAAGAAGTGCAAAGAGCAACACTGACAGGCCTGCTTAGTGGAAAAAGACAGATGTCAATCTCCTATCGACTGGGTTAGGTGAGTTTTATTTTACCCACTGGCTTCTCTCTGTTGATTGGCTGAACCCAACCAGGAGCAGGTTGTAGTGAGTTTTTTTAATGTCACAAACATTTGAAAGTTTCTGTCCTTTTCTAAACTGTTTCTATCTTGCAGATGTTTCTGTTGAACAGCTCTTCCTGCTACAGGAAACAGGCAATGTGATTTTCAAAACTGACAAAAGGAGAATCCCTAGAGGTGTACGAAGACAAAATTACTTTCTAAGATTTTATTGGTATGTTTGATAAAAATGAAAATTGAGGAATTGTGAAATACGGTATCTGCTATGTGTTCCAGGTGTGTTCCCTGATTTTGGTAATGAGAAGGTGGTTCTGCAGAATTAATATTAGTCAAAAAATCATTTTCAATCACCTGGTTTAACAGAACTTCTACCTGTTGAATGCTCAAGAACAGCCTAAGTAAGTTAAATCCCTAGTTTAATTAAAGGCCTAGAATTCCTTGAAGGAATGCACATCTCCAGTCCCTTTTCCTGCTTTCATGTTTTATCTTTTTAGTAATGAATGCTATAGAGTTATAGCCATTTTGGTCAAATCATGAAAATAACAAAATGCACCATCATGCAAGACTTGGTGTGATTTCGAGGACTTAGATTACACGTTTACTAAATTTAAGCTCAATATCTGTAAAATGGACTGAGCTGTAGCCATTTTTATGTTTTTATGGTTGATTATCTGTGGCGGCCATCTTGGATTGGGTTGATTTAACAAGTTAACTCAGTTGAATCAATGATGATTGTCTCAGAGCTTCATTAAAATCCTTCCATCAGTTCATAATACACACTATATTGCCAGAAGGTCTTGGGACACCCTGAGAAATCAATGCATTCAGATGTTCTAATGAAGACATGGATGAGAGTTTGGTGTGGAGGAGCCCAATAGAGCATCTCAGAGATGTGTTAGAGCAGAGAATGCTTCTGGAAGAAGGGAAAAAAATTCCGTAGCCCTTATGGAATTGGGTTCCCTCCAAAACTTTAGTCAGTTGTTGAGGATAGTTAACATTTTCTGAGATTTTCCGTAAAATCTTTCCCGATTTTATGAGATATAACGGATATAAAAGGTTCTTTAAGAAACACAGTTCCTAATAATGTTGTTGTTGGCTGTTGAAGACAATATGAGAGCCAATCAGTCAGATTTAGGTTCCTTTCTGAGTTTATTGTACAGAGCAGCAAGCCAAGCTCAGCAAAGTCTTCATGACTTTATGCAACGCTGCTTCACACCCCATCCCTTCTCCAAAGTGCCAATCTGGCGCCGTGGTACGTGTATCTTGCTGGGAGCAGCAGGTGGCGGTAAACAGGTACGTCGAGAGGCCAGTCAGACAGACAGACAGACAGACAAAACAGATGACTCTTACTCAGCCCCTTTAATCCTCATGTCTTGTGACTGTGAGCACACAGGCTGAGCCAAAGACTTGTTGTTTCTTTGTGTGCACTCAGTCTACAGTTGATGGGAAAATCAGTACACAGAAACACCGAAAAGTTCCAGAAATGTTGAGGATCGCTTCAATAGAAATCAGTATTCTGGCCTCAATAAGGTGTTTTTCAAACTGTCATGACGAACCGAGCAGCAGTGCCAATCAGCGTCTTCTTCCTCACAGTGTGTGTGTCAGCACCGTGATATGACAGGTTTCTGTCCGCCGCGGCCAGTCATGACAGTTCGCAGCACAAAAGTCATTTTAGAACAAAGCAGTCCTCACAGGTACCACTTAGTGTGTTGCTATGGTGGCGGCAGCGTGTTTAGAACAGATAGCTGGCCTTATAGGATGGCAAACGCTGTTTTTCTGGCCGTCTGGCCGGCCTGCTAGCAGTTAGTGGCTGACCCTGTTTATATATACTAGATGCCAGTGTGAGCTGGCCTCAACTCTCACCCCGTACAAAACAGTGTAAACCACCGTCGGCCTGGGCTGTGGTTTGCTTTGGTCCGTGTTTTCCTCGGGGGGAAGTGGGCATAGCAGTCTGATGTACTGTACACTATGGTGTCTACTTATTTGTGGAGGTTTACGACTGAATTCGACTGCTTTCACAGCGTGATTGTTGGTTGTAATAAATAGATGGTTAGAAATATTTTAGACTTTTGTCAAATTTTGGAGGTTTTACATCCATTAACATCCCTAATCCTGTTAAACTCCTCTCTTCTGCTGAAGTCTACACAGAACGTTGTCCTCTCACACCTTGTTCTGCAGAAACGTCTCCCTCCTCTCTACAGACTGAGCTGGTGGTGTGATGAACAACTGTTGCCCTGTTTCTGTGCTTTCTGACTCAAAACAGGACTCCAACTATGTGTTCGTCGCAGCTCTGTAAGTTTTTGAAACTTCGGTTTAAACAACGGTTTAAAGAAAGAAAGAAAAACCGTCTGCAGGGATGCTTGTGGTATCTTTTCAGCGCTTGTGGTTAAATTGTGTCTCTGCTTTTTAAGTAATATTTCCTTTCAAATGTGCACCGCGGACTGAATCAGACAGTTTTAGAGTTTTGTCTGCGCTGCACGACGGAGTGGGCTGATTTATTGTGATGTTTTTTTTTCTGTAATTAGTCTGTTCTGGCTATTTATGGAGCTCAGTCTCCAGCTCAACACCTTGTTTCTGAAACTTCTTAGATTTGTTCGTGAACAATGAAGCAGACATTTTGAAGTGTTTTCGTTTCAAACGGACACAGAACTGAAAGTATCCTGGCTTTAAGTGGCAGTTCTGTGTATGCATGTGTCCACAAACTTTCTCTTTACCCTCCCTCAGTCTCCCCAAACAACCCCTTCGAGTTTCTTTCTTTGCCCCAGTCCCTTTACACCAAAATCCACTCTCTAACACAACTAAAAATTCATTTTGTCTGACCTAAATCAGAGGGTGTCTGCGCCATGGGCTTATTACACACTGCGCTTAAACTTGTGTTGTGGAGGAGGATGGGGTATTATTATCTTCCAGCTACCCACCCTGCTATAAAAACTAGTGGTGCGACATCTCCACAGCGCAGTGCTGCTGCCCTCCCTCCCTTCCTCTCACTCCCTCGCTCTCGTCCTACATGAGCCGCACACAACCTGACTCTAAACTCCACACCAGCCACTCTGCTTCACACACAGACTTAAGACTCTGCTCTCCGCTGTTGCGCCGCTTTTCTTCTTCCCGTCACTGGATATCCTCCTGTGTGCTTTTCTGTTTGTGGTTGGGTTTCTTTTTTTCCCTCTTTTTGAATTTTTTTGTGAATGGGCATTTCTGCGCCCAGCGCGAGGAGCCTGTGAATGGACTGACTGACTGACTGACAGACGGGAAAAGAAAGCTGTGTTTCAATTAAACAGAGCGATGCTGAGAGGTCAAGTGGGGAGCAGCGGAGCCTCTTAGTAGTCTGGAAATACAAAGACACGTGAGGGGAATCGTGAAGCTGAAGGAAGGTAGGTGATGCCTGCTGATAGCTGAGGAATGTAAGAGAACGTATCAAGACGTGTAGATTTATGTGTGCAAGACTTGTGGAGCATGCACATGGAGGTGTGTGTGTAATATCTTTACAAAGTGTTCCAACTCGTGCATGTTTGTGAACAAGCTCACACTTGTGCACGCTGTAACTGTAAGCACATGTGGCTCGCTTACTGTTAATGTGAGTGTGAATGCTTTACACTACGAGGCGCAAACAGGTCAATAAGACGACCGGCTCCCTGATCGTTCCCTCTGCAGGGTAAATATTGTGCTTTACATTTCTAAAAATAGACATGAGCATTTTTAGCTTCTTCAAAATGCCAAACACAGTAGTTTCAGAGGATCTAAGTGTGTGTTTTGTCCCCTCTTTGGTGTAATTACACATTTCAGTTTCCATATTCAAGCAGCATTCTCTCTGTGTGAAATCTAAAATAAGCACGCAGGTAACTGGTGAAGTTAGAGGGGATGTTTGGGAGTGTGGACAAAAATACAAACACGTAAAGGATTTCAGGATGAGCTGGAAATGACTGTTTACGAGCGGCATCTTATAGACGCCTTGCGTCATGTCACAAAATGCAGCGGAGTGACGATATGATTAGAAATGTTTACCACTTGTTGTTTCCATTCACGTCTGACGACAGCACGTTTGTTTTTAAAAGTCAGGAAAATCTTCTTTAAGTTGAACCCACCAGCGTATATTAATAGAAAAATCTATTTAAAATGTTCTGTTTTTGAAGTAATGTTAAGAAAAAGTGGCTTTTTTTTTACCTTATTATAATAAAAATGCAGATTAAAAACTCATAACAAATCAATTAAAACACAGTGCTTGTTCTAAAAATCTTTTATTTTATAGTAAATTTGCCTGATTTTTATATAATTTTAAATTAAATCCAAACAAACGACAAAGAGGCAGGAAATCAAACCTTTCCCACTTTAATTCGTTTTAAAGCAGGTTTCTTTATAATTGAGACGTTCTTTAACAGTCGATCTCAAACTGCTGTTTACTTTTGGGGTGATGGAGATAATGGTGTGTTGCTTTGGCCCCCCCCCCCCCCC
>SSNR01000013.1:3526236-3568186 GCA_006937965.1 Callopanchax toddi
GCCCCCCCCCCCCCCCAAGGCTTCTGAGGTGACACTCAGTGTCAACCTGCGATCAAATTAAACTGACCCTGGACCAGCTTCACTCTTTACTTAAGACTATTTCTATTGATTGCAGCCACCTTTTATTTAATATCCAATGTCTCAAATAAAGCTAAATTTCAACACATAATTCTGCTTTTAATTTTTTATCAGTATTAAAGTGAATGATGAGTTATAATAGGGTATTTTTTTAGATGCACCTGTTGAAACAAAGTGAAAAATTAAGAAAACTCAACCTTTAATTTTATTTTATTTACTATGTCGACACTCATAACCTTGTTTGCTCTCAACTTTCACACCAAACTCTCCCAGTTAAAAACTTAAACCGGCCTCTGACACGTCTTCATTACGGCGCGACGGCCCATTATGTCCCTTCCTCTCCGGCTGTAATTGACAGCACCTGAGATGAAAATGTAGGAATCCTCCACATGTTGCTGAAAAGTTTTAAACAAGTGACAGTTAAAAGGCAGAGGGGAAAGTGTGTCCTGGAGCAACAGGTGATAATGGACTGGCTCACTTAGTAGCTCAAATGAATGTCCTGTTCCTAATAAGGAGCAGAATCTCCAGTGTCAATACGAAGACATTATTGGCTGTGCAATTGTCCGTGTGTGACAGCTGTTTAGCAGGCGTTTGCAGTGGGCAGTTGGTGACGGCTAGATTGTGGCTGATGGTGATTTAGCATGTGGGTCAGGTGTGTTTCCTGGCCCTGACAGGGGAGAAAGCAGGCTTGTTGTAGCTAACAGGCCAAATGAGTGTCTGCCTGTGACAAGGGCTGAGATGGACATTAGATGCTGATTTGTGGCCTGACCGGTCAGGGTTGAGTTCAACTCAGGGTATAATGATGATACAGCTGCAACAGGAGGAGGAGGAGGAGGAGGACGACGATTAGGAGAAGGAGGTGGTGGTCAGCGCCCAAGCAGATGAAGTTCTTAGAGAAAGACAACACTGAATAGAGGTGACACATAATTTGAGGTGGGAGTGTTGAGTTGAAAGTGTTAGTGACTAAGTGAGGCATGAGAGGAGACGTGGCCGAAGCGAGACAAACTTAAAGCGGCTTTATTAGATGTTACTGTGAAAAAACCGGATGAATTTTATTGATCTAAAAATCACCTCATAGTGATCGCCTTAGATGCTTTTATTTTGTTGACGAGGCTAACGCTGCTCTGAGAAATAAAGGAGCGTGAGTCATGTTACTTAAATAGTAATTATCAGTGGCCTTTCTCAAGGCGTCCCCGCCCTGGCTGCTCCGATGGGTGGGTGGGGTGTGTGTGTGTGTGTGTAAGGGGTTAAGGCTGATGAAACGTCGCTCCAGGACCTTGTGGTGGGAACGCCGTGCCCTCCTCCCCTCCCTGTCTATGTGGCACATCCTCCTCAGATCCTCTCCACACTGTAATTAGGGGCCGGCCACTGCAGAGCCGTGCAGCGCCGGGCTGTGTGATGGCAGGCAAACAGTGGGAACCGAGGGGAGTGGTGCTGCTCACCAGGGCACCGGGCGAGCTAACAGCGACAGCAGCACGTGTCCCATAGAGGCCCAAAGAGTGGGTGGGATGAGTCGGGAGCAAACGAATGACAGCAGGTTGGCCGAGCCCTCCCAGTCAGACTCTCTCGCTCTTATCCACTCGGTGTTGTTCCAAGCTCTGGCTCTATTGTTTGCCTTGGCAGGCTGTTACAGGGAGGGGCCCCTCCGCCTGTGTTTGTGCAACCTGTTAGGGAACTTTTAGGGCCATCTGATCTCTCACTTGTTCTCCAACTTGTTGTACTTTTCAAGATTCACGTCTCGGAGACGTAACATCACGCTTTTGTTCCCGTTTCCCCGGCGAGGGATCGTTCGGAGGCCCTATACGCCGCCACCCCCACCCCCTCCACAGACATTTTAATTATGTCCACACTGTATCAATGGCATGAACCCAGCTTTAGTTACCTAGCAACAGGATCGACAAGAATAAACTACATGTAAGATTGGTATCCAAGATGCGTACCTGCAGGTGAACTTAGGGATTTTCACTTTTTTTTTTTCTACATTGTGATTCTAAGCAATAAGAAGCAAATACACTTGTTTGTGTGTGAATGAGTCTGCGGCTCCAGCGCTGGCTCCATTTAGAGCCAGTCAACAATGCAGCTGTGGTGTTCGGGGCTGCTTCAAACTATTTATCTGCACATGCCTCCAGTGACCACCAAGTGTGGATGGCTGAGTTTAAGCTCTATTCATAGATGTGAATGAGCGAGCGCACTGCCAGAAGAAGTTTTATCACTCTGACTCTAAACAACAGAGCAGTGAATCAACAGGTAGGAACTCGGCTCAGGCAGCCGCGCTGCTCAAATGTTGGGAGAGAGCGGCTTGGCTTTATACCCGACACAGCGGCCCCGCCGGGCCGCTGAATTTCTCAGCTTTACATCAAATGACTGAAAACAGACTGCAAGTAAGCATTTTGACAGGATACAGTATCTCGAGTACAATCTGACCTCTTTTGTTGCTTTTCTGCACTTCTCACCACATCCCAGTCACACAACTGTATTGTTCAGACGAAGGTATCGGCTTGCTCCAGGCTCGTATCTGGTGGAGGAAGACAAGAGGGATGAACGTTATCTCTGCATCTCTCACGCTCTCATCACACCTCACATAGAGCGTCGACGTGAATTAGAGAGGGGGAGAAAAAAAAGAAGAAGAGAGTGGTTTATGCTCCATCAAGATGACGGGCTTCCCTAAGTCACAGTTGCTCCACAAGAATTTGTAATAACACGTTGGAGAATAAACGTGATGTTTTCTCAAAATAAGACCTGCTGTATTTACCACTTGCTGCCTGTGCTGCACAGATGGCACACAGATAAGCAGTGCTGGAGGGAATCAAGCTCGACTGTCACTCAGAGCTCCAACAGCATCAAACTACGCTTAAGGTTTAACAGCCCTTCATCTAATGAATGGGTGAAGTGTCAGCCGAGCAGACGACCACTTGTTGCGCCTTTGAAATGCTTTAAACGGCTCTTTCAGGTCCTTTTTCATTTACTTTTTTAAATAAAAGGCTCCAATTCTTTCCATCGGAAGGATTGTTAATACAAATTTTACTAAACAAAAAAACAAAAAAAAACCACAAGACACCCTTCAAATTCAAGAACTAGATCTAAAAAAAGAAATCTGCTTCAGTCAGAGTCACAGGAAGTGTGATCAGTCATTAAATGCCAACAGGAAATCAAATGGGGCAAAGTCAGATTATTCACGATTTACTGTGCGACACTTGGTGCCTGTCACGCTATACGAGTGCATTCAAGTTTCAGAGTTAATCGTGTTATTCTTAAAGAAAAAGAATAACCACAAACAGTGATTTGATGAGCTTTTAGCAAATTCTCTGTCATGTTTACTAGATCTCTGTTCATGTGGATTAAATATGTATCAGATAAATGTTCTGAAATCATGGCTTTGTTTTCACATCTGAACTCATTTTAAGTTAAAACTCGGAGAGAGACCGGCTTGTACATGAAGAACTAAATGTCTGGTTTCATAGAAGAAAACTGAGCGTTTTTGTTGCATTATGTGAGACATGTATAGAAAAAATGTTCTAGATTTGCATCACATTTTTAAAAAATAAATATATTCAAACAAGCAATAACAAAATTTTATGGGAAATGATTTAAAATTTGTTTTACATTCTCTAATAAGCCACATTAAATGTATTAAAGGCAAATGTTTTTACAAAAAATGTGTCAAAAAGTTTGGGGTTTTTTTTGCCAAGTGTCATTAAATTGCCGTTTGTCTCCATGGTCCACAGTGACAGAAGGAGGAGAATGGTTCATCACAGAGAGGAGGACCTGATCGGGATCCCCTTCCCAAACCACAGCAGCGATGTCCTCTGCAGCCTCAACGAGCAGCGCCGTGACGGGCTGCTCTGCGACGTCATCCTCATCGTCCGTGACCAGGAGTACCGTACCCACCGCTCCGTCCTGGCCGCCTGCAGTCAGTACTTCAAGAAGCTCTTCACCGTGGCGACCACCGACAGCGGGGACCCCCATCACGCTGCCGCCGCCGTGTATGAAATAGATTTTGTGGCTCCAGAGTCTCTCACTGCCATCCTGGAGTTCGCCTACACGTCCACTCTGACGGTGACGGCGTCCAACGTCAAGGAGATCCTGAACGCAGCACAGATGCTCGAGATCCCCTGCATCATCAACGTTTGCCTGGAGATCATGGACAGCGGTGGCAGTGGAGGAGGAAGAGAGGAGGAAGGAGAGGAGGACGAAGAGGAGGAGGAGGATGATGAGGAGGAAGAAGAAGAGGAGGATGAGGAGGAGGACGTGGGGTCGAGGAAGGATGAGCAGGATGAGGAGGACGATGTCAGTGAGAGGTCTCTGCAGTCGCTGGAGAGCAGAGGAGAGCAGACGCCTCTGGGAGGGGAGGACTCGTCTCCTCCCAGTACCTCCACGTTCCAGAGACAGTTCGGTTCTCACTCAGAACCGACCCAGTCCCAGTCTCCAGACTCCATCAGGGGAAAGCAGGTAAGCTTCCTTCTATATTTGTCCTAAACTCGATCCTTTCTCAGCTTTAAATGACTGATGATGGTTCTCTGTGTTGAAGGAGAGTATGGAGAATCGGGCTCTGAAGGATTTCTCCATCGAATCTCTCCTCCAGGAGGGTCTGTATCCCCGCATGTCAGCGCTGGACAGGAGGGCCAACTTCTCCCCTCTCATCCCAAGCTTCTACCCCTCCATGTGGGCAGCTGAGTTCCCAGCCTTCCCCCAGCAGCTCCTGACCCACACACACCCCCACGCAGCAGCAGCCTCACCCCAAACCAGGCTCCCTCACGCCTTCCCCTCCTCTGCGCCACTCGAACCCTCGAGACCGCTGGATCTAGCTGTGAAAAGGGAGATCATAAAAGAGGAGACCAAAGAGGAAGTCCCACCCAGCCTCCTGCAGGGCGACTTCCTGAAAGAGTTTGTCAGCTCAGGCCTGGGCAGCGCCGTGAACTCTGGATCGGCAACCTCCGAAGGTCACTCCCTGGCTCCGATTAAGGACGAAGCAGACATCAGGTCGTACCTGAGCTTCCTGAGCTCAGCATCCCATCTGAGTACACTGTTCCCTCCCTGGCAGCTGGAGGAGGAGAGGAAGATGAAGCCGAAAGCTTCGCAGCAGTGTCCCATCTGCAACAAAGTCATCCAAGGAGCCGGGAAGCTGCCGCGACACATGAGGACACACACTGGGGAGAAACCATACATGTGCACGATCTGTGAAGTGCGATTTACAAGGTATGTGGAGAAAACTAAACCACACAGAGACGGTGTTAAAGATTGTGTCTGAGGTTGATACATGCATTCTGCCTACAAGGTACCAGGTTATGTGAAACAGCAGGGCTAACGGAAAAGTACCCCAAACTTTTTTTTCTCTTTTTTGCTAAATGAGGTTAATGTGTCTTCACCTCATTTAAACATCAAAGAGTTTAATGTGGAAAGCCCCCTCCTCTGTCTTATATCTACATCCTCTGACTTTACCGTTTTCCGCCTGTTTTTTCGAGCAGAAAAATGCTTACGGTCTCTTTAACTCGCTCGTGTGTTGAAAAACACATTTCACAGTGCAAATAAGTGCAGCTGTGTCGTATTTGCACACTTCATCTGGTTTTGTTCTGTTCTCAGGCAAGACAAACTCAAGATCCACATGAGGAAGCACACAGGCGAGCGCCCCTACATCTGCCTCCACTGCAACTCCAAGTTCGTCCACAACTATGACCTGAAGAACCACCTGCGCATCCACACGGGCGTCCGTCCTTACCAGTGCGAGCACTGCTACAAGAGCTTCACGCGCTCCGACCACCTGCACCGACACATCAAAAGGCAGAGCTGCCGCATCTCCCGCCCCCGGCGAGGACGAAAACCAGCTGCCTGGAGATCCGCACCTGCCAGCAACTTCCTGTGCCCTCCCGCCGTCGGAGCCAACCGTTTGGAGGAGAACAGGTTGAGCCCTGCATACCAGGGGGTCAAGGGTCACGGACTAGGGGAGTTGCTCGGCCTCGGCGGCAGGAGCTTGGGATTTAAGAGCGTGGATGCTTCGGGCAGGGAGAGCAGGGAGGAACGGCAAGCGGAGGAGGAGACAGCGGGAGCGGGGAGGCAGAGGGGGGTGTTTGCATTCGCCCTAGCTGGAGAAGAAGTGCTTACCCACTCTCCGTTTTATGCTGCAACCTCTGACCCCTGGACCATGAGACTGGAGCGTGCTCCACCCATCCCTGAGCCGGCCAAATGAACTCTGATCGGTAGAAACATTTGGAAAAAATCCTCTGTGTTGAATCTGCTCCAGGGATTTAAAGCACCTTTTACATAAAAGTGAACGAACTTTGAGAAGCCTGCTGATGTGGGAGTAGGGAAGCAGATTTTTTTTTTCTACACGGTTGAATTAAACAGTTAAAAATCAAGTTTCAGTCCTGGGAATGTTTACAGCTAGTTCAAAGTATTTAAAAGGAGGGAAACAGTTTGACAATCATCATCAGTGAAAAAAAAAACAACTCTGTTTACTCATCTAAGCCTTTTTTTTTTTTTTACAAACAACTCAAAACTCACAGTATAATTCCTTCAAAGTAAGGGGAACTTTGACTAAAATTATTGAGAACAGCAGTGTTATTTTGACCTGTTACATGATTTTTTTTTAAAAGCTGCAAAAAAAATTCCAAATCATTTTAACAATTGAAGTAAAATCCTAAAAATCTGCCCCCATAACCATAACAATCAGCACTAGAACATCCATATTGTCCATTACTTGTTTAGACTTTTATGTCAAAAACAAAAGCACTTAAAGATGAAATAAAGATTTTGTTTTCATTAAATGTTATTTTGAATCCACTGCCTTGTTTATGTTTGAGCACCTCATCTGCACTATTGTACATAAATCTGTCAGCGGTGTTCAACACGGCTGATGATGTAAATATTTTAAGATATATAATTATATAAATATATATATATATATTGTTCTTCAAAAACTTTGAGAAATCCATCCAAAGATGAGTACTTTGATATTTCAGACTTGAATATGACTTTAATATTTGGGGACCTGTCTTCAGAAGATGTTTATTTCTGAGTAATCAAAAGCCGCTTTAGCTACAAGGTATGCTTGTTTTTGTTTTTTTTTGTTTTTCTGGTGCAACAAATCAATGAGTTTTGACCCTATTTTCATGTCTGATTTGTGCATAAATAAGTGCAAAAAAATCCTTTGAATTGAAACGGGAAAGTATTTTCTTGCTATTTATGTGTATTTAAATGAATGAGCGTTGGCTATATTTTGCAAATCTGTTTTATAAAGACACTAAATGTTGACCTTTACTTTTGTGTGTGTGTGTATTGTTTCATAAAACTTTTAAACTGTGTAACGTCTGCATGTGTGCATCAGTTTCAGACAGTTCATACATTAGTTTCATTTTAATTATAGTAAAATTATTTAAAATGTATTAAATACGAAGTTTTTTTATTTGCGTTTTTATATTAGCTGTGCACAGAAACAAATCAGAGCTGCAGTTAAAAAATTTCATTGATTTCAGAGACAAAAGAGAACGAAACTTAACAAGAAAGTTGAGTTAAAAGCTTTAAATACATTTAATAATTAGAGCAAACATGTCAGAAAGTGTTTTGAAACATTTTTAATGAAATATACACAACTTATTTAAATACCAATGTTTTTGAGTGATTGGTATCAGGATATTTTGCTAATCCAGGCACTTTGCACAACACAAACAATTAAATTTATAATTTAAACTAAAAACTTTTTCAATTTATTAACTCCAAATAACACTTAGATGTATATATGAATACTTGATGAGGTTCATTATGTCTTCCATCCTTTAATGATTATTAGTGTTCTTGTTGTGTATAAAAAAGAACACTAATAATTGTATAAATGAATGTCTTAATAGCAGAAAATAACATGACCTCTCTTATTTTGTCTCCCAAAAGCTTTTCCAGTACTTTTACCAACACTTGTTTCTCTGCACTGACCTCTAGTGGTAATACTAAGTATTGCCACTAACTTCATATCTCAACGCATTTTAAAAAATTAAATAATTTTTATAAATACAGTAAAATTTCACAAAATGTACATGATTATTTTAATCTAATGTGACTCAAACATACATGTTATTCCATCAAAACTTATTCTAGTATAATAAATATTTGGCCACCAGAGGGCGCTAAAGGTTTAAGTGTGATTCTTGCAGACTCAGCTGTAGGTTATAATTTCACTGTCTGATGTAATTTCAGAGGTGAGTAAAACCTCTTCAAAAGGCGGCGTCATGTGAAGAAAAGCAGTTTCACTGAAGAAGTGTTTCTGTTCTTTTTAAAACAATAAAGAGTTGAGTTGAGTTCAAAAGGCGATTTTGAGGACAACCACATTGTTTCACATGGGGAAGCGGCAGCTACTTTCTGATGAGTTTATATTACAGGGTTTACTAAAGTGAGAGAGTGCTTATAAAAATGCTAATCTAAATAAATGGTCCCTCGTGAAATGCTAAGGAATTAAAATCTATTTGACCATTTTCTTTATATTTTTCCTCTCATGTCTATAATTTTTGCACATAAATTATTAGGTATAAAAACAATTTACAATCCCTGCAGTAGTAATGTGACATTCTATTGTTTAGCACATACAGTGTGAAAAAGTAGGTTTTTAGCCCCTTTACTTTTTGTCACTTAAATGCTTCAGATCAGATAACCCCAAAAAAGCCAGATACTTATCTAAGTTAGTTTGTAAAATGATAATATTCTATTTGCTCAAATAAAACAGATCTAATAGATAATAGATCAATGTCTGCCCATTGGTCATTTAGACAGGAACTGGAGGGTGTGTCAAACCAGCATGGTGTTTATATACCAGTGGGAAAAGCACAACCACGTTGACTAAAAGTACATGTATGTGTGTGTTCTTGACTTCCTGAAGCCCAGCCCTCCTGAGGTGTTATTTCCTGACCCAGTAACCCACAGTCCCACCAGGTTCCTCTGACTTAGTCACCACCCTGACGCTCTTCTGAGGTCTGCATCAGAATGGTTTATATTGTGTCTGACATGTTTGTGCTCTCTCTCTCCCTCTCACACACACATACACACACACACATGAAGCATCCCTAATGGGACATCCTCTGAGGAAGCGATACGACAATGCAGCTCTGAGTGAGAACACAGGAACGGTCTAGGTAGCAGTCTGATGTTCTCTGTGGGGTTTCTCAGAAGCTGGAGCGGAAACACCTTCACAACAAAGAACCTTGAAAAAATAAGTGTTTTTTTCTCAAATATAAGAAACAATACAGTACGTACAACATGACATCCTTGTCAGTGAGTGAAAACCTTTTGAACTCTAAATACTCTGGAGCTAGATGTCAAGTCAGTTCATTAAATATTATTACACTGTAGGAATTACCTAGAAACTCTTCAGGTGTAACATTCTGTTCAAGCCTGAATTTAGAACTGAGCTCATTATTTTTTGAGAATTTATATAAAAATACATTATAATACCTGCTTTTCTTTCTCTTTATTTATGCTATAGGGTGAGATGTGGATAGGACTGCAGAAATCTCTCAACCTCAGGTCTTACATGCATGTGGACACGGATTTAGACCCCAGTTTGCTCTATTTTCTAAAAATCTGCGCGCACTGTGGTCTGCTGCTGTTGTGTTGGTGTGTGTGTGAGTAATAAAGACCACTAAATCTGCAGCTGGTTTCTGTCTTTTTAAATAGAAACTTCCTTAAGAAATGCACTTGCTTTTCCACAACTATAAAGTCTGATTAGATGTTGAATTTACATATCTGTTACATAACTGACACACAGCAAAAGATGAACCTGATACTGATTATTGTTCCACATGATTATATTATTTGCATGCATTTGCCAAAAACACTCACTACTACTCTGAGTATTATACTTCTGCTCACTATAATTGCTCGGGGCATTTTTCTCTGTCAGCTGTCGTTTATCAGCACCAGACTGTGACTTTTCTTCAACCTCGTCTCGTCACTCTTAAATGTTAGAGATGAGCAAACAAATTTCATTATCAGTAAAAAAAAGATAACCTGAGTAAAATGAGTAATAGGGTTTTCAAAGGTGATTTCATTTATTACAGGGAAAAAATATATCCAAACCAACCTGTTTCTATGAGAGAAAGTAATTAATCCCTAAACCTACTAACAGATTTTAACATCCTTGGCATCAACAACTACAATCAAACATTTGTGATAACTAGTAGTACTCACATCACTGTGGAGGAATTTTGTCCAACTTTTCTTTGAATTGTTTCAGTTCAGACTCATTGGGGGGTTTTTCCCAGCAGGAACAGCCTGTGTAGGGTCAAAGGTCAGACATTCTCTTTAAAGATTTTATGGTAAAGAGCAAAATTCATGGCTACAGCAAGTCATCATATGCAGCAAAGCAGCCCCAGACCATCACACTACCACCACCATGTCTGACTGTTGGGAAGCTGTTTCTCCTAAAACCAGTGTCAGATTAACACCAGGTGTTATTGGGATTCCAAAAAGTTTCCCAAAAATCTCGGAAATCAGAGATTTTGCAGCAGAGGCTTTGGTCTTGGAATTCTCCAATAATGCTATTGTTGTCTCTTCCTTACTGCTGAGTCATGATCTCTGACCTTAACCTGCGTGGATTTCTTTAGAACAGGACATGATGCGTTGCTTTTAGAGATATTTTAGCTCACTTCCTGCTGTCAGACTGGTTCTATTGAAGTGGTAATCAGGCCTGGCGTGGATCGTGAAGTAATGAAACAGGCTGGCTTGGATAAGCTAACTGAAATCATCATCTGAAAACTGCATTCTGAATTTAGAAGAAATCTGTAAGGGGGCATATTTTCACACCATTGTACAAAAGAGAAAAAACACAAGAAGTTACTGTTTATTTCACACTGATGAACAGATTATGTGAATGTGACTTATTTTCTTAGAGGAACCTAGCTTCTTTGAGTTGCTAAATCTGCTCAAAGTAACCTTTAGTACTCTTTTTCCTGGAGCTCAACAGCCCAATCAAGTTCTCCTTAAAACTCTGAGGATGAGCATAAGACGAATGTCCTGGCATTCATGTTGCACATCCATCACCTGAATGCACGTCAGCTTTTTGTAGTATAATGCAACCCTACACCTGCATTTAATCAGACCAGCTATAATGGTTTCCTGGACATTTACTATGCATCTTGGAAGGTTTACAGCTTCCTAAAGAGCACTTGGATCGATTCTATCAAAAGGATTTAAATTTAGTTTTTGATCTGTTTTAAAAAGAAATAAAAATACTGATGTATGACAAGGTGTTTTAGAGTCTTCTCAATTCAAACTGTGACCACAGACTGATGCAAACACATAACACGACATTATTTCAGCAGATTCAAGTGCTGTCACACTTCCTGCCTGATGGGTGCAAATGGAGAAGCAGAGCATTGACCCGACTGAGCATTTACCTGAAATGATCTCATTACAGAAAACTAATCCTGTCTCCCTCGTGCAGAAAAGCAATATGTAGGTGCTACCTGATGCAAATTATTCTAAATATCCTATTAGGATTATAGCACTCAGCGTAGAGGAAATTAATACAAAATAAACAGTTCAGATGTCAGAACCAGCCTGGTTTAGCCTGGTTTTAGTGGATACCTTTAAAGATTTTGCTAAATTAAATCAGGATCAACTCAACAACTGAATTAAAACACAGACTTAGCTAACCTGTAGTATAGCTAACTGCAGTTGCACAATAATAATGAAAGCTACAGAGAGCAGAACTAAATATGTGCTTTACTAGTTTAGGTCAACGTGAAATAAAAAAAAAAAACATTTTTTCTTCACACAAGAGAACAAGCTGATAATAGCATTTATAAATTCTATAGGTAATAATATGACAGGCTCTATATTCATGATTTACTTCTGATTTCAGCTTTATTTTTGCATTGATGACAGTTTAACAGCCATCCATTCAACCGCTGATCAATCACCACTGGACATCAATACAACATGCTCTAAGTTCTAATGGATCTGAAGGAGATTCTACTTGTGACAAATGGACTCCTGCTGTAAACTCACATTAACCGTCTGGAAGACCAGCACACTCAACAAAAAGAGCAGGAAGCAGCTTTACTCGCTACCTAATGCAGCCGACCTCACCGCCAGCTGATCAGGTCTGAACTCCAGCTAAAGGTCGAGTGAGTCAAACAAATACCAAGACAGAACGGGACACTGGAGAAAAGCTCTTATTTAGTCTGACATCAAACAAACTATTGCAGAAAACCAAACAATTTGCATGAGAGACAACGTTTAAAAGAAAGAGTCACTTCCCTATGAGCTGTATGAACTAAAAAAAAGGTGCTAGTGACAAAATGTTAAAGGTTGAAAGACTACTAAAAACACAAACATGTTTCCTTTATTCTTTATATTCCATCAAAACTATGCAACAGTGGCAAAAAGATCTTATTTTAAAACTCTTAATATTCGATTAAAGCATGATTTTTGTAGACATGCTTATTTTTATATTATAAATTAATTTGTGATATTTAAAAACCAACAATATTACAATGTTTTGTCAATGAAAGCTATCAGAACTAGCCACAAAATAAATACCCAGGTATTAAAAAATACTTAATCAGTTTTTTAACTTAAATGTGATCTACATCCTACATCCCATTTTGTTCTGTGAGTAACAAGGGCTGCATTCCATTTGGAAGGTAAACCACTCAACAACCAGTATGCTCAGATGCAGCTCTTCTTGGTCCTTTTGTGCTTTAATAAAGTAATCTGCTAGTCCAGAGAGCAAATCTCCATTAGCAAGTGAGAAACAGCAGGTTTTTAACAATAAAACAATAATTATTCCTCTCGTGAAAAGGTGGGCAATAATGTTTTTGCATGTGTGTGTGTGTGTGTGTGTGTGTGTGTGTGTGTGTGTGTGTGTGTGTGTGTGTGTGTGTGTGTATAAACTATTTCATGATTGGGTGGATCTAAATGGAACTCTCAGGAAGTAATCACTGGGTGTACAACTGGTTAACTTGTTGAGTCAGCTCCTTTCAAGATGGTTGCCTCAGACTGCATAATTTGCATGGTAAAGGTTAAAGGTCATAACAGGACTTCTTAGGATGGGTTACCGGGAGAAAACATCTCTAACTAAAAGAATAGCAGCTCTGTCCTCCTCTGTATACCAGAGTATTCTACAGTCCAACGTGGGACCATCTGTGTGACAGCTGCAGCTTTGGTCCATATTGAGTCCTGCAGAAGGACAATTATCATAAGTTCATCAGCAACAGAATGCACCAGGAATAAAAGAGCCAAATGTGCTGCAAAGGGCCAGAATTCAAAACATGTGAAAGGTTGTGACAAGATCTTAAGACAGATCTGCATTTAGAGAGGAAACCTCAACCAACTCAAGCAACAACAGAATCGAAGGCCAAACTTCCTCCACAGCCATGAGACTGATAAGGTCCTTCAGAAAGGAGAAAAATAACTTCTGTTCTACAACATACTGGACGGTCTTTGTTCTGCAGACATTTCTCCTGTAGTTTGGTAGGAAGGATGGAAGAAAAGGAATGTGATCGCATGGCTCACTCCTAAAGTCACTCTGATCAGACTGCACTGGCCTGTGGAGAAACTCACCTTTCTGATTTATGACATCTGCTAGTAAGGGCCATTAAACATGCATCGCGATAGGCAACAGTTTTTAATCAAAAGAAGGTTGCTCTTAGTGTAAGTGTTGAGTTGAAGTTCATAATGTATAAACTATTTCATGAATGGATCATTTACTTATTGGAATCTCACTGGGCTGCAACTTTAGGAGACTCAAAATGGCAGGAATATTGTGAGAAAATATGCACATATTCAGTTTCAGACGGGTGGAATTTGTACTTATGATTCGTGTGTGGGCTGGTACATGTAAAGCTCGTGTAGAAAATTATAAAGGTAAATATTTCTTTATTTTACTCAAACACAAACATAAATTTGTAAAAATCGTAATGATTTTAAAGCTGACTTATTAACTGCTGACGTTTTAACTCTGACAAGCAACATTTTCAAAAAACATAAATGAGAGAAATACTTCCTATCACCTATACTTTACTACACTATGATCAGGTAAACAACACCCATCACACTGACCACCTGTTAACTAAATACTTCTGATACAATATATTCTGCTAGAATATCAAGAAAAGAGCAACTAATTAAATAACATTGATAAACACAATTTGACTTTCTGATAAAACGACCTGATATTTAGACAAAGTAGAGAAGTAAATAGTTTTCCTCACATTTCAAACAAGGACACAGCTGCTCCCCTCACTACTCAAACATCGATCTGCTCTCCTGTCTCTCTGCTGTGCAGGAAAGATTCCCTGATGCTGCATCAGGATTCTTATAAACCAGAACAAGACATCACCCCATGTGGGTTCAGGACTTTTTGCACTGGTTGCACTGGTGCACCTACATTTTTTTCCTCAGGTGCACCAGCACAAAAGTTAGGCGCCTAAATGTTTGACCACATTGCAGTTTTACAGGTTCACTTTTTAAATCACTGTCCATAAATGATTAATAATAATCAAACATGAAGTTCTTTATTTGAAGCAGATTTGTAAAAGACAGGTAAGTTACTGAAGAAGTGTTTGAACTAAGCATTACATACATTTGATTGTTTAAACTTTTACAAAAACTGTTCAGTTTTCTTTAAATATAAGTTGCGTGTATTGGCAATATATATCACAATATATATCACGATATATTGCAATATATCGTGATACTACATCGCAATGTATTGTAGCTGAACAGGAAAGTTAGCCTCTTCAGTTGTCCGCTGACATTTTTTTATACACCCCTCCTAATTTGTGTTATTGCTCTAAAAAAGGAGCCTTGTGACTTTATATGAAAATAAAATCCATCATAATTTCATCACAACGCTCGTTAAGGCTGCAGCTAATATCTGAGTGGTGTTGCTTTGAGTTCGTATTACACCAAGTTGTACTTCTGATATAATTTTTCCATGGAGGTGGGCAAAATATTATGAGCTCAAACAGATGAGGAGCCAGAAACTTTGGCTGGGAAACATGCAATTATTACAGCAGACTTTAAATATTACCCCCAAAAATGTGGCTTTTTTTAAAATTGTTTCCATGTTAAATAAATCTCAGTCCAGTAGATTTATACTTGTGAGATACTGTGTCAGAGCTGCTGGCAGAATCTCAAAAAGCTGTCTGATTAATCTTGCAACAGGAAACAAATAATGTAGAAAATTAAAAGCACTGCACTTAACAGATAAAGTACTGAAGGTACAGTAAGAGCACTCGATGTCTCTGCATTTCAGCCTATTTCTGTTTGTGTGGCCGTGTGAAGTTGGCCAATCCTAGACTAAACTGTGCTGAAATTATGCCCCCGTGCAGAAACATCTCCGAGGCTTTGTTCTGCTGAGCTGCATGCGAGCGAGCGGCAGGGCCAGAAATACTGCCGCCACAAAGCCACAGTACAGGAGGGCACGGTCCGCCTCGGATTTGAAGCCCAGACTCACAGGGTGTGTTTTTGCCTTAAAAATGGCAAGGGTGAAATTAAAGGCAGCATTTACATGTAATTGCAGATGGATGTGCCCACTGCCCGCGGAGCTGACCCCAGCTCTTGTGCTCTAATGAAAGCTTGTACAAGTCAAACCCTGGCAGAGAGATCGCTCCAAACACACCTTTAATACTGCAGCACAGCGCTTTTTTGTTTCTCTATCCAGCTGTTCTCATTTAACCATTAGTCCTCTGCTTTAAACGAGAGCAGCCACATATAATCAATTATGAATGCCTGTAAAATACTTTATACAAATACATGTCTGAAGTGCACTTTGCTATTACGCTGCATTAGGATTAATAATGCAGACATCTCATTATGATTCTGCTCCAAGTTAAGAGCTGGTGGTTAAATGCTCTGTATTTACTGTATATCTTCTTAAGGCAGGTTGGTTGAGTACAAATCAATTCTAACATAAAAAATTGACTTCATTTTCATCTGCAGTAAATTATTTTGTCATATCCAGGCCAAATCATGTTTTGGATTTAAAAAAAATACATGCATATACATGCAAAATGCATTAAACGTGCATGGAAAGTTTCTGCAAAAATCACATTTTAATGTTCAGGTTAAACAAAAAACAAAAAAAGATGGCTATGATTACTAAAGCATGTTATGTGGAAATGTAGTGACATATGTGCAAATAGTCATAAAAACTGCATGCTGTGAAATGTTTGGGTGTTGGGTTTGCCTTAGAAACGTTTTCCACCTAGTGGTTTTATCATCTGTTAGCTCTGTGGGAGAGATGGTTATACTGTACAGTACGTGTTAATGACGGGTTCCAGTTTGCAAGCTATACTTAAATAATATGGCCTTATAATGACAGGAAATCACACATTGATGATTTAAAGCATCTGATTCTTTTTTAAATTGTTCATCTAATTAGGGTTTAATTAACAACGTGATGAGAAAAGTTCTGAAAACTCAGCCCTAAACCAGAGAAGTGCCAGGCGTTTTAGTGAGGGTGGTCCTGCTGAAGTGAAATCCCTCCACCCATGCTCTTCTCCAGCAGTCTATGAATACACATAGACTCCTTCTGACCACATATTATGGGTTAGTGCTCGCTCATGGTTTCTTTTTTGGCTCAGCGTTTATGTAAATGCAGATGCGAGCCCCACATCACTGCATTTTGCTGAAAAAGCCGAGGATTTTCCACCCATGTTCCCAGTCCGTTAATCCAGCTGCCTTTACGTGGACCCGGTCTCTGATTGGTCCCAGATTTTGCTTCAGGTCCATTTCCCATTGCTGCTGGCACGCTGCGACCAGCAGGAAACGGCTGAGAACTGTGACTGTAACAATGCTAATGGAGCGATGCCAGACCTCGACTGTTTGTTCAACCACACAAACCATTCCTCTGGGTTAATAACTACAGACAACTGGAAGATATCCACTGTTTAACGGTTTGGCCCGTGAGACGCTGGCTTTGTTTTGGGGGAAAACTGCAAGCGGCTAAATGTGTGGCATCATAAAAATCAAAGCACTGTGCATTTTCATCTGTGAGTCAACTGGGTTTAGTTAGAAAATGATTGTTTTAGTTTGACTCAAGCTTTTTTATGTCAGTTTTAGTCTAGGAAGAGTCAAAACCTCTGCAGATTTTAAATTTCATATTGTCACATCTGGAATAAAGAGCCACCGGCCCTGCCCATCCTTCCTGGATATGAGGTCACAACGGGAGGGTCAGAACAAAGAATGGACTCGGGCATCGTCTCCCAACTGGATGAAGTCAAGTTCTTTAATGAAACAAAGGTAAGAGCAGCTGGGAAGTCACACAAACCAGTACATTAGGATTTAGACTAAGTCACATATAAAACACGCAGACTGTAAACTATGGGATTACCACCTTTAAATTATTAATAGGTGTTTTATTTTGAAAGTTAATCAGAAATCTGTGACAGAACTATTTGAAATTAAACTGCTCAACCTTTAAACTTCAAGAAAACATCAAAGAGAATATTAAAATTTTAATTTATGACTTTTTTTTGCAAAAAAAAAAAAAAAAGTTGAATTAGCCAGTTAGTCTTATGTTTAGAGTTTAATTTTGATTCTCACTTATGTGTCACATTTAACTCTATTGGACCTCTGGAGATGAGTTTATTGTTGTTTTCTAATAGTGTCACTGTTCATAGTTTCCCCTGTTATCAGTCAGCCCAGCTCTCCTCACTCCTACCAGTTAATAGTCCTTTGTTTCTCAGTTTAGCCATCAGATCCTCCTGTTACATGCCTCTAATTATAATATCCAGAAGGAACATGTCAATGCTCCTTTCCATGTGACAAAAAGGACCCATTTTTTCATTGAGGGTACATATATGTGCAAAAGTCAAAGTCCAGCTGTGATTAGCAGCAGAGGAAACATCCGCCACCCCCTCTGCTCTGTCACCTGACCTGGCACACTCACCACATATCATCAGTTAGATCAGGGTTTTTTTTTTTTCTTTAGGCTGTCAAATTTATGTTTTACTGAATCTACGCCATACATAAGCTCCACCATAATTTCTTTTCCCAATGCAGACTCATAAATCATCACTAAACATCACTTTCATCCAATCATCTACAGTCCAGGCTGCTTTCCTCCAGTCTACTCTAACCTTGTTTTGTTCTTAGTGTCTGGCTTTTGAAGACTCAAACCTTTCCTTTCTCTTATAATTAACTGATTCTGTTCTGCATTTTCTCCTTTTTAGAACTTCCTTGGTCTGTTTTCCTTTTCAACCTGCCTGTGTTGCTTGTGGAAGGAAACAACCCAAATATTGTCATGTTCTACCTGAATTACCATCCTATAAAAAGGGAGAGCTGTGATCCTTTTCTGTTGTTTTCAACCTGACAACCTGTCAGCAGATCCTTAAAATCTACAGACAAGTTTGCATGTTGTGCAAGTCTCTCCTTAAGGTGGAAATGGTCATTAAATATAATAATTTAAGGTTTTGGGGTTTGTTTAAGAACGCATTAAAGGAAATTAAAGCTATCTGTGTGTCAAACACGTGATTTTTTTTTTCAGCAAAAACAAAAAAAAAACTTACATTAAAAAAATATATATTTATTTAAACGTTGCTGCAACATTTGTTAAGTTTACAGACCTCCTGGTTCCGACGCGCCGGCAGAGCTGCAGGCTCTGGGTCTGGGCTGATGGATGGAGGGAGGGAGGGGAAGGACCGGACCAGAGGGAGGGAGGGGAAGGACCGGACCAGAGGGAGGGAGTGACTTCAGCCCACCGCCGACAGCTCCGGAGACTCAGAGACCAGAACAAGATGAAGAGCTGCTCCCGGCTGTAGCTCACCGACAGGAGAACTAACAGAGTCTAGTTCTGGACGGAGGACCGGCAGAAAATCCACTTCACAGCTATGAAATGTGCGTCCTTCGGTTTGCGATTAACTCGGAACTAATCAGGACTTGTGAGCGTCCGGCGGTGAGTTGAGTTCAGGGGACCTGGGAAAAGTGGGGACTGATTTAAACCGCTTTAAAACAGTAATGCAATGTAGAGTCAGCTGCATAAAAGTTAAATAATGAACAAAATAAACCATGTTCATGTTGGAAAAATTATTAAAATGGGTAAAATGGCCCCCCCCCTCTAAATTTTATGACTATTTATTTTAATAGCTATTGAATATTGAGTTGAAATCATTCAGGGAAAGCTGTCTAGATTAGTATTTGAAATGATGTATCTCTCTGCTCTGCTGCAGCTGAACCCAGTGGACTCCAGAGTCTCTGCTCTCCTCTGACAACATGAACAAGATCCTCCTCCACTACAACTACACAGGCAAGCTGAACCACCGGCAGAGCTTCGTCACCAACCCAGGTACCGTGGACATCCAGACCATTGTGCTCCTCATCATCTGCAGCTTCATCGTCCTGGAGAACCTCATCGTCCTGGTGGCCATATGGAGGAACCACAGGTTCCACAATCGAATGTACTACTTCATTGGGAACCTGGCTCTGTGCGACCTGCTGGCTGGAGTCGCCTACCTGGTCAATGTCCTCCTGTCTGGAGAGAAGACCATGAAGCTCACACCCACCCTCTGGTTTGTAAGAGAGGGCAGCATGTTCGTAGCACTCGGTGCCTCCATCTTCAGTCTCCTGGCTATCGCCATCGAGAGACACCTGACTATGATCAAGATGAGGCCTTACGACGCCAACAAGAACTACAGAGTGTTCCTGCTCATAGGGACCTGCTGGTTGATCGCCATATCTCTTGGAGCTTTGCCCATCCTAGGCTGGAACTGCTTGGACAACCTCCCCGACTGCTCCATCGTTCTCCCTCTTTACAGCAAGAAATATGTAGCGTTCTGCATCACAGTTTTCATGGTTTTGCTCTTAGCCATGTCAGTCCTCTACGCCCTCATCTACATCCTGGTGAAGTCCAGCAGCCAAAAGGTGAGCAAGCACAGCAATTCTGAGCACGCCATGTCCCTTCTGCGGACCGTCATCATTGTAGTTGGGGTTTTTATTGTCTGCTGGACCCCCCTCTTCATCCTGCTCCTGGTGGATGTGGCGTGTGGACAACGCTGTCCCATCCTCTA
Source organism: Callopanchax toddi (assembly GCA_006937965.1). NCBI lineage: Eukaryota > Metazoa > Chordata > Actinopteri > Cyprinodontiformes > Nothobranchiidae > Callopanchax > Callopanchax toddi. The sequence continues at coordinate 3,546,309 of SSNR01000013.1, forward strand.
CAAAGCTCACTGGTTCATCACCGTGGCGGTGCTCAACTCCGCCATGAACCCGGTCATCTACACTCTGGCCAGCCGTGAGATGAGACGGGCCTTCCTGGGTCTGGTGTGTCTGTGTGGTGTCCGCTACCAGGCGAAGGCATCTGGGAACAGGCAGTCCCTGGAGCCCAGCCGTAGCAGGAGCAAGTCATGGAACAGTCAAAACAACCCAAACCAGAACCAGCAGAGCTGCAGGCAGGAGGAGCAGGAGAGCGGGCAGGAAACGGACACAGGGCCCAGAGAAGTCTCAGCCAGGACTGGAGAAAAGAGGGCTGCTGCTCTGGAGAGAGTCGAGAGTCACAGAATAAACTGACAGAAGGGTGGAAGTAATAATCTGAGGGGGTGCAACATGAAAACAAAGGTGTTGACTCTTCGCCGTCTAAAAATCTCACTAAGCTCAGTTTACATTCAACAGGAGGGTTCCGTTTTTCTGTGGAAAGGTCCAGAATCATTAATATCGTACTGGTTAGATCTCTGATCGATCCCAGTTTGGAGACTCTCTGATCAGACTGACTAACAGCAGGGCCAAGTGGAATCAATCCAACGTGGATTCCTTCTGCCTTAATGCAACGTCAGTCCAAAAACCTTCACAGACCTTCATGCAAAAAAGTTTTTATAAACTTTACACTCTTCAGTTTTGCACTGAATGGATATTCTGACATAAATACTGAGTTAGCTCTGCTGCATAACTATCAGACTTCTAAGTGATAAAAAACTGTATGATGTGAAACTGATGATGGTGTACAGGTTTAAAAAATACACGATCCACTTTGGTCTAGCTAGCCGTTAGCTTATCAATCCAATCAAAATGAAGCTGTTTCTCCAAACTGAGGATAAATATGAATTATTCAGACATTTTCACAGAAACCTACTTTAAAATATGGACCTATTGTTTGAACTGGTGTGATAGACCAGGGAGAGACATCACTCTGATCATTTTTTTGCATAAACTTTGCTGACATATCAAAACCTGATGTTTTAGAGGGGTATGTTAACAAAGCTGAAACTATTCAGTACTGTGCAACAGCGTTGAATCAGTCCTCATTTCTTTATATTTTTCTTCCAAGAAGCCAGACTTTGCTGTAATATTTTAATGTGGTCTGATGTTCTGAGAGGACACGCTGAAGAATTTATTTCTAGGACATTTTCTCATGAGAAGGTAATGGATTCATATGTTTCATTATTTTAACCAAGAAACGTTTTTTTTTTCTAACAGATTTGTGAAATTCCAGTAAGACAAAAGTGTCTTCCTTATCAGGCTGTTTAGAAGAGGAAACATTCAGCAAAAGGAATTCCCATTGTCAGATGCAAGAACTGGACAAAAAAGAAAATCATAGTAATAAAGCAGCCAAAGTCTAAAAAATTTACTTTGAAAGATCTTCAGAAATCCTGGAGAATTGTTGATCAAGACCATTAAAAATACAGGAAGTCCTGGCTCACTGGAAGTAAAATATATAGAAAATAAATGTGGTTTAAATCCATTCATCATAAATTAATGGTGCTCCTGCATTGGCAGAAAATATACCAAAGTTGTGCAAAAAAATTAAAAGAAAGTCATTTTTTAAAAGTGCAATTATAGCTATATGATGTAATGAATGATTGTAGACTAATGCTATTATGAGACAGATAACAGTATTTATTATTATCTATCAGTTTCTATTCACCTGTACTCAGTGTCATTGTACTTATTGTAAACTGATACTATAACAACTTCTAATGTTTTACTGATGCAGTTGCTGTTTTTGAGGTGCAAGAGCTCCATCTGCTGGTCATGTGTGATACTGCTGCATGTTCAGAACATAATTACTGCACTTTGAGAGCAAAAAGCATGAAGTTAGCAGACTGAGAAGCATGTGAATGCTGCATGTTAGAGTTATTTTACCATGCATATGATGCAAAATAGAAAATTTAAAACGACAAACTAAAATTCAAAAGCAAAATATAATTTAAGAGGTTGATCTGGACTCATTTGTAGGGAAAATAAAGTGATGTTTTCTTTTTTTTTTTGTAAAGTTTTTTGATACAATTCACACATCAAAATTTTACTCTTTTTTTCTTTATAGTCTTGGAAAAATAGAAATCCTTAAAATGATTGTTGCACAATTATCTCATTTGACTTTTTTGTAAAGTTAACAGATTTTCATTGAAGCCTTATTTTATATTAGTCTCTTTTAGATTTTTGTTGTGTTTGTGGCCCATAGATTGGTGAATTGTTGTCAGGTGAACGTTGAGGCGAAGCAGCAGATCAACCAGTTTTCAGAGTGTGAGCATGATGCAATTTCTGAAAGTAGAAGAAAATGAAGTCATTCTGTAGACGTGAGCTGTCAATAAATTACAGTACAAACAGTAATCAGATTCCTTGAGTCTTTTTTATGAGTCTCTTTTTTAATTTAGAGAGAAAACGGTGTTGTGTTTGTTCAGTTATGATCTGATCTTAGACACAGCTTATTTATTGCATAAGCCGTTATCCTTGTGTCATAGTAAAACTATTTTCAAGAAATTAGAGGTTTTTTTCCATTTGTATCAATTGTTATGAAAAATACACTTAAAGTGATGGTTGACATCTTTTGAAGTCAGGTGTCAGTTTGATGCCAGAAAGAGGAACTTCTCATTTGAGGGAAACCACATCAGGCGTGATGCAGGTTTCAGGAGCTGAAATCAAGAAGACCTGAACAGATTCTTCTAAAGCAAAACACGAACCCGTTAACCAACATTATTCACCCCAAAATAAATAAAAACAACAACTGGGAACTGTGGAAGTTTATTTAAAACCTTCTAGATTTCCTCTAAGAGGGAAAATAACTTTTATATGTGTTTTATGACATGTTTTTATTCATATGTAAGGAAATATTGTTTGAACATGTATCTTTCATGTTCTTTTACATGTTTATACTTGTGAGATACTGTGTCAGAGCTGCTGGCAGAATCTCAAAAAGCTGTCTGATTAATCTTGCAACAGGAAACAATTCTATTGGATGTGTTTTGACTGAAATGTGCATTTTGCAAACACAATATTATAGTATTCAAACCAAAACTAGCACCTCCTAGTGGCTGGTTCCAGTACAAATGAGTTCTCACTCCCTTCATGCAAACAAAAAGTAAGACTACACCTAATCTAGTTTTACTTGACGTATATTCACGTAGTTATCTTGTTGCTCTATGTTCAAATAATCCTTTTTTGATGTTTAAAGGTCCCGTATTATGCAAAATTTACTTGCTAAAGATCTTTTACCAGTCAAAGACTGTGCATGAGACACAAAAGTGAGAAAATATTTTCACTTCCTGATTCTCATTTTTGGTAAATGTGTTTTGAGCTAATGCTAAAACGAGTGGTTTCAAAATCCTTCTTCTGCTGATGTCAAGAAGGGAAAAGACCACGCCTCTCTAGAGGACAGAGCCAATCACGAGCACCTACACCTGAGCTCACCTTTAAAAACCACGGGAGCGCGCATCCTCACAAACATTAGCAAACATGGTGAAGCTACGAGCAAACCTCCATAGCTGGTTGCACCAACAAGCACAAAAGTCTTTTTTTTACTCCCTTTTGGCTGATATCTCAGATAAAAAATTTTAAATTAAAAGATTAAAGCACAGACAACAAGACAAGTTCTACACATTCACAATTTTATTGCCAACAGTCATACAGAAGAATGAGAAACCCATACAACTAAAAGATTAAACATCTGTAAACATCATTTGAACCCATTTTTATTTTCTATTTTTCTGTTTACCTGTCCCAAAAATAGTGAGCTTCTGTGTGACTCCCTGTGACGAAGAAAATCTGTATTTATAATCTGGAAATGATACACCTATAATACATATCCATAGTGACGGAGTGAGGAAAGGAAAGAGACCGAGATTTAGAGAGAAGTCTCAAGCAGCAACACGCAGCAGGGCAAAAACACAACCTCAAGTGAACAGGCATGCCCCATTGAAGATCAGCTATTGCACGTTGAAGGGAGAGAAAGAAAAACACCATTTGTACAAAGAAAAGGCACATTTTTATCAACAGAAATCTGGAAAGACACCGTGTCCTTATCGGTGAGTTTGGTCATTTAATTTCTCCACAAAGCTAATCGTCACGTTATCCGTTAAATTCAAGTATGGAGTTGTTTCCTCTCTATATGCTTTGTTCTAATTATCTTCAAGTAAACTGGTTAAATTAGTGAATTTTAAACAATTTTGCACATAATTCCTTCATGCATCATCCCAGATTCGATGAGATTATGTCACTGTAGAAGTAAAACTTTATGAATACCCCCGATTTTTGTTGTTTTTTGGCTAAACGTCTTGTAGTGAGATGCACATACTGTACACACCATCTTGCAGCAAAACACAGGCACATTAAATTACATTGCATCTGTCTTGTCAAACTCATTGAACTTATTTTGGCTCAACTGAAGTGGTCCAGTGCATTTCACATACAATGCCCCTCGTTCATTTGGTATCCATCCTCCATTGAAGAGGAAAAGTGTAACCAAAATCTGTTTGATTCATAACAAAAAGAGTGAAGTGTTCAGAGGCAACGTGTAAAAAGACTCCGATCTGTTGCGTTCAAACGGCTGAAAACCTGTTTTATCTGAAACTGAGAGTTGAGATTACTGATGGGATAAATAATAGGCGCTATGGTGACAGCATGTTAACAAATAAACCAATAATGCAGGTGGATAATCTGTGAATTTTTCCTCTAATTAGCTAAATATAAAGTTTTGATTGTGCTCTCCTTTTTTTGTGATCAGTCCAAAAAAAATAAAGTCCAGTCTTTAAAAGTTTGCTAACAAGCTGAATGTGTTATTAACAAAAATATTAAAGCTGCATGACTCAAACACCAAAACCAAATCACCGACTAAAACACCTAAAAAGAAATCAAAATTATCACCGGTTGAAAAGCAGAAATATTTCTTTACAGAATCAGCATAAACACAAGCACCTCTTTCAAATAAAGGGGTATCAGGGCGAACGAACATGGCCACAACAACAGTTGGTTTGATGTCATGCGACTGCAGTGACACGAGGAAATACTTGATAAAAAAAGTTGATCTTTAAAGCCACCGTGAACGGCGTCCGTCTGCACCCCGACACGCTGTGAGGACTGCAAAGAAAAACACATTCGGCTCTGATCTCCGACTCAAGCAGAGCCGCCGCGGTTCTACGGCTCGTTAAAAACAGCCTTCCTGTTTCTTTCATCGCCGACAGCTTCCTGTAGAAATACAGTTTGTGCTTGACAGACAAAATTAAAATTTTAGAACCTTATTCTAAAATATTCTGAACACCTCGCTGAGGTTTGATTTGCACTTTATCTAAACTACAACAACAACTCCTCCTTTCATTTTTTTTAACACCAAATGAAGATAATATGTCCAAATGCAGCCGTTTCTTCTCAAAAATAGAGCATTTCAGTCGTCACAACAAAATAACAATTCTATAAATATTTTCTTTAGTCTTAAACAAATCTTGTGTTTTTCCAGCAACTCCAGTAAAGCGGGACAGGTTGGAAAGTTCCTCCCATCGCGTTCCATCTTCTAGTTCAAGGTCAGGAGACTGTTTAGAGTTTCCCAGCAGGCATTGCAAGTGTCACAGTTTCCGTTCAACAGGCTGAAGGAGACACAGTTCACTCCCAGCTGACACGATTGGCAGATTGTTGTCACGGTGATGGCCAATGAGGTGGCTGATGCTGTCAAATATATGATCTTTTGTCCGTACCTTTAAATAGAGGAAAAGAGGGATTCAAAATCTGGTTTTCTTTCTTTTTCCTCACTTTCACAAATCAAATCACAGTTCCTCGTCTTACCGTGCCCTCGGGGTCCACGAGTAGCAGATGTTTTGCGAGTCCATTGTGCATGCCCGTCAGTACGTAGGACCCTGGGTTGGTAGTGCTTGTGCGGACGAGAAAGTCTCCGTCATTTCTGAGCAGTTTTTCAGCGTCTCGGCGGCTCATTTTGCCGTGGTACCACGTCTGGCCCTCCAGCTCCTCCTGCGCACGGAAGGCTAACGATCTCACCAGGAGAGGGCTGGAGTTGTCCACAGATGAGGTCTTGTTTAGACTGGACACATGGCTCTGGGATTGTCCCTGGGACAGCTGCTGGGACTGGGACTGAATGGCTTCCTCAAACGGCTCTGGTACAGATGAGGGCAGGGCCAATAAATAAGAGAAAGTACAGCAGATAAAATATCATTTTTATCTCACAAATAAGTCAATACATAAGTTAGAGCAGAGGTTCCCAAAACCTTCAGCTCTAGACCTACAAAATAATACTGCCAGTCATGTGACCCCAACTATAAAACTATTAAATAAAGAGCATAATGACAACAGCCATGTTTATCCACTCACCTCTGCTATTTTTATTGTTTTATAATAATTATTATAATTCTTGCATTGGATTGCCAGGGCACCACTGTGTTACAGAAGCTTATATTTAATATTACCTGAAATTTAAAGTCCAATGCTCACATGCAGCCTGGAAACCTCAAGCATAAAGACATTTATATATCTTTATCTATTTATAATAATAGTTTAGCCAAAGCGAGAGTTAAAGGGAGGAAGCTATACGCCGACATTAACACTCTCACTGCTGACATGATGTAATTATTGAAGGATAACGACAGAGAACATGTTGGAATACCTCCATAATTAATATGTGAAGGTTCTTCTTAGAACAACTACATAAATTACTAAATCATCTTGATAGAACTTGATAGTCACAGCTGCAAACTGAGCAACTTTTAAAGCAGCACTAGAGGTTTTGTCTGAGGGTGTCAGAGGTGAGATTCCTGCAAAGGGGTCTGAGTTTATAGCAAAGTTTACTCTGGTGTTTAAACTGCTAAATTAGGTTTGTGTACATTAATAAATACAGTTTGATGTTTAGGTCATTGTTGTTTAATTTCTCCTGATGTTTCTGATAATACAGCTTATTTGTCCTGATATGGTTCCATACTGGTGTACAGAAAAACAACACAATGGCTTTTAAATCTCCTCAAAAACTTGTATTTACTTGTTTTGGAGTTCTTATTTTTAAAAGTACAGCCATTTTTAAAAACATTATTTTAATTATAAAGGATATAATGTAAAATACATGTTATATAATATACACAATATGTAATAATATAGTAAATATCCAAACCCAGTCTCAACAGTGTGACCTTTCATAGTTTCCTGGTGTATATCAATATTTCTATAATTTCACTTTAGTTTATTTACTAGCCCAATGCAATTTAAACACTCAACTTCCAGCACGTCAAACCCCTTCTGGTCTATTGCCTACAGTCTATTTTATTCTGGAGTATTAGGATTAGTACTTTCATCAAAAACCTGCCATATCCAGTAATATATGACATACATAATGTGCCATATCCAGTAGTCTGCTGCCCTCCATTGGGAGATTTACAGGTGGAAAAATATTGTTATATAATTACAAATTTAAAAAAAAAATTGCATAGCTGTTTTGTTAATAATAGCAAGTAAATAGTTCAATTTTAAATACTTCATATTTAAATTAATTATTATATAATTCAGACTTTAAAGGGTCAAAAGTGTTTTTATACAACACGAATAAATAAAAACCCTTTTGTGAACCTTTTGCATTGCTTTTAATTCTGTTGGAACTACAAGCTCCTCCTGTATTTGTATGTTTTTCTTCCCCTCCCAACATGGAGGACCTGTTGGCGTGTGCCCTGGCAGAATAAAAACCATGTTGAAATTCAGAAGGACATTTGAGTTTTCAAGAGGGATCATGCCTTTCCAAACAGCTCAAATCACAGGCTGTATGAGAGCTTTGGGACTATAATTCTGTGGCACTTAAAGCATATTCCACACACATGATTAAAATGAGCAGTCGTGAAGTTTTAACATTGAACTAATCAAGTCTTACTCATGTCAAACAGGTCCTTCTGTGGGCTCTCTTTGGCTGCAGCTGCCATGCCCTTTGTGACATTTTCCACTTCTGCCTGGAGCGCTGCGAGCACCTGGGCATCAATCTGCTGGGTGTTCACATATGTGGGCATCTCTCCTGGCTTTGGCGGCTGACCTTTACTCTCTGGCAGACTGCTGATATCAAAAGATCCTGGGTGTTTGGAGGAACAAACGTGGTCACGACGCTTCATAAATAAATGCATCTGATGCTAAAACTACATGTTTATTCCTACCCTGCTGCAGGAAGATGGGCTTCCTTTCATCTGCCCAGTTTTCACAATGTCGGCCCTGGTAATACGTCTGATCCACTGAGCCTGGACCCATCTAAGCACATGCAGGGGTGATAAATGTGAAAGAAAAAAAAATTCTAATCAACAAACAGAAACAGAAGAAGTAAAAATTCACATTTTTGTCTGATGATCATGAGTTTAATCGTCTGGTTACTATGGTAACACATGCACATGTTCTTGTATTTTTTAGGATATGACTGTCAAGCAACTTAAGTGATGGATTGGTCTGTTTTTAAAGTTACAACACTCACATTCTAACATGAAACCCACATCAACTCATGTCCCTGAGAAAAATTCAGATAAACTGAGTTCTACCTGGCATCCGTCTGACGCTGCATTCTGATTGGTCAGCCGGCTGTCGATGAAGCCTCCAGGAGGCGGCATTTTGCCGGGGATGTTGTTGTAGTACGGGTGTTCTGCTGACTCGTCTTCTTCTTCTGTCCAAGGCAACTCCTCCATGTTTAATACCCTGATACGAGGAATATAAAACATCACACTCCATGACTATAACATTAAATAGAATTCAGGTGTGCATGTGTTGATTTATGAATAGACCAAAATGTGTAAAAATGCAAGTGCAACCTACACTGATGACGGTATAGCGCTGCATTAGAGGGATTTTAAGAACGTTTATCACAAAGATAAAATAAAACACTTGATGCAAAGGCCTCGCTCTGTGGTAGCAGGAGACCTCAGGTGCTCAAACAGTCGGTACAGATCTGTCACCTGAGCATCCCACCTGTCGTGCGTGGAGGACAGCTTGCTGGAGGGACACTGCAGGTACTGCTGGAACCGAAGGTCGAACGCCTGGCCGATGGCGCCGATGACGTCCTGAGCCAGTCCATCAGGGCACTCAAGGATGTGACAAGCTGATGAGGACGAGACAACGCAATAAAGAACATGTTGCAAAACAGTATAAAGCACTGAGTAAATCCTCACCTCTTCTGTTGACGGGGTCCTTCGCAACATAGGCAACATAATCCGCTGTGTCCTACAATAAGAGACAAGAACAATTAAACTACACGGCTCAATCAAATGAATAAACACATTTTATCTAAATAAATAAATGATAAAAGTGTATTGTACTTTGATTCCATTACAGACGTTTATGCTACTTGAAACACTTACAGGGTCTCCACCTGATGCAAAGGAGATGGACTGCATGTGATGGTTGGCTATGATCTGTAATAAAAACAACTAATTAATGATCTAATTAAAGCACAGGAAATGATTCTTGCCACAACATTCATGTTCAATAAAACCCATAAAAACTGAAGATTTTCTGCACTGTTTTGATTAAGGTAACACTTCAGATCCTTTTAGTTTGGTGTATGTGAAACGATTACGAACAATTTAAATCTTACCTGCTACGGGTATCTCTATAACAAGCCTCAGTTTGGATAAATATAGATCATTTCTGACCAGATGGATGTGCTGTTTGAGCCAGTTTTGTAGTATTTGGTGTATTTCATGTAAAATAGTGTGAAGTTTCAACTAAAGCTGAAGTAGATAATTAGCTCTGTTGCTATTTTCTTGTGCAAATAACCACATAATTATTTATTTAGGATTTAAACAATCTTTACGCTAAAACTTTGCACGATGTTTTTTAACATGGAGTTGTTTTTAAAAGTCTGTCCAGCTGTTACTGGCCTTTTGCTCATCGGTCATGTCAGAATCCATCTGTTTAACCAAACTGAGGTCCAGTGTGTCGTCCTACTGCAGATGTTCTTTTTTTACCCTCCATTTATTAAAATACCTTCAACCACATTATTCTGAATAAAAAGGTGAAATAACACCACTAGTAGATGACAGCACCTACATAAGTAACACATACAGAGAAGAACATTCTCAGTCTCCTTTCCTCAGATATTCATTTCACATAGAATCAAGATTTAATGGCAACAGGATCCGGATAAAGTGAGAGATGCAGGAACACAGTGAAAAGCAGCTACACTGTTTTTGTTCCTAGTGCAGACAAAGCAGGCTGCTATGTCATCATTTCTGGAAAAAACTGTGAAGGTGCTTAAATCTGTTTTTAAAGATATCCAGAGTTGAAGGGACAGGGTGTTTATCTCAGGTCTTATTCACGTTCTGTTCAGTTTTACTCATCTGAACTTTAGATATTGACTTGTCTTTAGTGACGGGTGGTGAATATTCTAGACCAGCGTTTATCAGCTAGGGTCTGATCCATAGCAGCGCAGTTTGTAACCCAAAGTTGTATAGTTTTGGCTGTACGGTGTGGATATTATGACTCGCTGCTTTAGATTCAGAAGAAGCTAACCTGAAAGCAGAGCCAACATCTGTACTGGCTGATAACAGAAACTTACAGGAAGTAAACCATTTCCAGCACAAAAGAGGAAAATCAGCACAATTTCTGTTACTGCTTTCTGGACTCTGTCCTGAATCATTTGATTGAGATTAAATACAAATTTTAAATGTTTTCAAAAGTCTACTTTATGCAGCAAATGGACCCCCAGCACCCCCTACTGGTGGACTAGTAAATAGCACAACAATTGGACACCCTCAAAACCTCTCAGACAGCAATCTGATTGTATTTAGATTACAGGTGATTCCAGCCTCTATTAAAAGTGGCTTCATGCTTGGTGTGGATGTAAACGGACCTGTTTGCAGTCGGGGGTCATCAGGTTGAGGCTGCAGGTGGAGATATTAAGGTTGATGGACATGCCAGCAAACTGGAGGTTGTTCTTCCCCAAAATGTTGGACAGAGCTTTAGATGGTGGCTGAGAGGAGAAGAGAAAAACAGCATGAGTTAAATAAATCTAAACTTTCTCCACCTAAAGCAGGGACCTGCAGCCTTTACAACCATAAAAGCCATTTATGATTGTCTAGAGTTGTAAAATATGCTTGATGTTTGAAATAAAGATAACTCATTAAGTATAAAACAGAGATTGTCATTTACTTCAACCTTTACGTTTGGTTTTGTTCAGATTGTGTTGTCAGAAAACTTGCAATGTTTTGCAGAAAATCTTAAACTGTCAAATGAATTTGTCAAATATGTGCAAAACTGCACTTTATTTTCTCTCAACATCTTAATGAAATAGTTAAATGTTTAATGTCTGTGGTGGATTTCAGAAATTTCAGATCACGCCGTCTGGCTTGAAGTTAGTTAAATGAAGTGAAAGTATTAGAGTCCTTTGATTGATTATTACTGAGTAATTTTCATAAAACTGAACAGAAAAACTGCAAAACACGCCTTTAAATTATAGTTATGTAGCTAAATATTCATGTTATTGTTGGTCAAACCTACAAAGATCAACATGTGGTCCCAGAGCCACAGGTTGCAGACCCCTGGCCTAAAGGTTTGACTGGTTTCAAGGCGTCTAAAGCTAATCGGGGCACAAATGCCAAGTAAAATACAGCCGCTTCACCTGATTTGATATTTAGCTGAAAGTTGTTTTAAATCTTTTCTATTTAAACTCCAACCTTATATAAGACTAGGACTGTTTCCAGTCAACTGTTTGACACTAATGCTGATTATGACACACACATGTTCAGCATTAAAAGCAGAGAGGACTAAAGAGGCTGGACAAAATGAGCTTTCTAGATTCTCTGTGTTTGTCTCACAGCCAAAATATCATCATCTCAGATCCATTCACAGAAACTCGCTTCAGATGAGTTCTTCTCTTCTGTGACATTTGAGAAAGCTTTAGAAAGCAGAGTAATGCTTCATTTCACACCTCGCATTAAGACACACACGCTTTCTCCTCACACAATGTGTACACTCATACGGGATACAATTGCTCACTCATAAACGTGCACACACACACACACACACACACACACACCAGCTCAGCCACCTGATCATGGATACTGTGAACTACATGAGTCACCAAACCCAGCGCAGTGTGCAATGCTGAAGCTGGAGCTACACCCCCCCACCCCCACCCCCACCCCCACAGATCCATGCCTCTTCATCCCCCTCCTCCGCCTCTCGTTTCACAGGAAGCAAAAAGGAAAACATACAGAGGGGATGCTATTTATAGAACACGGAGGGTAAATTAATATCTAATGCCGTTTCCTCTTTTTCCAGCCAACTGTTTCATTTCACATGAATTCTTCAGGGATCACTCCACCATTTTAGCCCTCCCTCCTTCCCTCTCTGTCCATCCATGTACCTTCCTCTTCCTCGGCGCTCCTTTGGCTCCAGGAACAGCTTCACACAACAGGCTGATGGCTTCCCTACAGGGAAGGTGAGACGAGGATGGAGATTAGAGCCGCAGAATCACTTATTTTAACAATAACTTAAAACTGTGCTTCAGTGTTGTTACTGTGATGAAGAAAACACAAGATCAAGAGGTTCAAACAGGAATTTATTACCAGGCAGTTCTAGTTTTATTGGTATTTTTTATGAAATAACCTGCTTGAATTTCAAAAAAATTTAATCAAAAATTGTTCTTTAAAAAAAAAAGGTGTGAACTTGTGAGATTTTCTCAGCACAATGATTATTTTTTATATTCTATGTTTGCAACCACTTCATCATAAATCCCATTTCTGTCCAATCTTTAAAAAACTTTCATAAATAGGATTTCTTATAAACCGAGAAGTTGTTACCAAAAGAGAATTTGTTGAAATGCAACAACAAACAGATGCAGAGAAACTTTAAGACCAAGTGAGGCAGCAAAATAGTTCCAGGAAGCAACATTTGGTGGGCAGGAATCCTGTTTTCAGACCGGTTACTGTGTGCTGCTTCATTAAATATTAATATTATTAATAATCTTGCAAAACAAATACATAGTTTTTATATTTTATTTAGACAAACCCAAGTTTTCCCCAAATATTTATGATTTTCTAAAAAATGATTTCCTGCAGCTATCAATCAGAATTAATCAGCTCCTTTCCATCATGTTCTAATGTGCTGTGTGTGTTTTTAAGCACAATTAAACATGTGAACGTATTCAGGTCGGTGCATCATCTAGCTGTGATATTTTTAACATCTCATGGATTAAAAGGTGGCTAAAATAGTGCTGCTTTAAATAAACAAACCCCAACTGACACAAATCAAATACTCCTTTCATGACCGTCCCAGAAACATTATTTTCTGCATCCTAATGAATCTAAAAATAGAATTCTTCATCTTTCAGTTACATTTTTTCTTTCACCAGCGTCATGAACTAAAGAAGCACATTACAGAGGACCGCTGTTTGCAGACTAATGATAAAACCTCAGGAAGTTGAGCAGAAAAGGGAACATGACACGGATTCACTCGCTGCATATGCACATCTTCATGAAATCAAACTACATGTGGAGTCAATATTACAACACATAAATCATAAAACAAACTTTTATAGTGTTTGATGCTACACGTTTTATTAGAATGATAAATAAGTTTCACTAAGTGGCACGAATCATAACAAAACCAATTAAATTCTTTTCTACAATCTGTTGCTTGTTATTTTCTAAAATTGTCTTTATTTTTCTCTGAGCTCTTCTTTGACACAATGGAGTCTCTGAGTCATTGTCAGCCTCTGAGTCACTTTAATCAGTGTGCAACATACAACAAGACATGCAGACAAACACAAAGTGGGAGCACGCGTCACACGGGCATCATGTTTAGTCATTTGCCAAATCAAAACAAACGTGTCTCAGATTTGGTTTTAAAAGCGGTCACCTGGCTGACTTTTGTCCACTGGGACCCTGGATTCTATTTTCAGACCCATTTGTTTATGTGCACACGGTGGTAGTAGCCATTAAACTCAAATGTCAGTCCATTTTTACTTTTTATAATAGAATGATAAATGTACTTGTCCACTGCAGGTAAAAAAAAAAGTTTTTTGTCATTAAAGTGACTCATAAAGCCTCCTGACTGACTATAAGTTGATCCATTGCTGAATTTTGTTTACTTAAATTTACAAATAATCAAATCTTTATGATGATTGAATACAATAATTAGCAGATTTGCCCCTCAGGACTACAAAAAAGGTAACTAATTGCCTGATTTTGACTGAAATTAATTAATTTGGAGCTGACTGGCAATATTTAAAAGCACACTATGCCGTTTGGGATTGTTTTTAGCACCCCCTAGTGTCCGTTTTAAATCACTGTCGTAAAAATGTTAGTGTTGTTTCTGCTCAGAAACACCTAAATCTAACTGTTGAAATGTCTCCTCAGCCTTCATCGCTTTCTACTGGAGCGGTTCATCACTCATTCAAAAAATCAGCTGTGTTCAAACAGGGAGAGATTTTTTTTAAATCAGGAATCATGAGCTAAAAACACTCCAGAGCTAGCGTAACAGCTAGCCACATTGGGTTAGCCTAACCCTCACGAGATACGTGACTTTGTGAGACTTCAGGGCACCAGACCGGAGATTCAATAGTTGCAAACGCGGTATTCTGGACACAAGCAGCAGATGAGTGACTTTCCATTAACCCTAAAGGGTCATATAAGCACATACTGGCTCAAGAAAAAGGTTTAAAATATGAAAAAGTTCCATAGTGTGCCTTTAAGTTTGTGTAATTTCATTGAAATATGTTAATATGGCATATTTTAATTGTTTTTTCCATTTATTCTAAGTTTGAACTCAAATCAAGCCTATTTAAACTCATCTTTAGCTTCTATAGGATAAAGAACTCAGATCAGTCTCCCAAAGGCCTCTTATTCTACATAAACTTAAACTAAACTCACTGCATCCTCACACCCTGAAATTCTTTAAAACAACAGTCCTAAAAACTGTAAAGGCAATATTTGCTGTTAAAGGTCATTAATTTTAAACAAAACTCTTTTCTATTCCTCTTTTATTATTCTAACTTCCATACAAAATGAGAACTTTTAGGTCAAAGAGAGCAAATTGTAAAAAAAATTCACTAAGTCTTAACAGAATTGGCATTTAATTTGTCCCTTCTGGGCCACTATACTGACACAGTGGGACAACTAATGAGGGGTTTGCAGCAACTTTGATACAATTTTTTAAAAGCACATGACTATATATGTAAGTATACACTGTAAAAACAAACTAGTTAAGTTTAAAAATAATAAATTAACTTAAAAAAAAACTAATTCAACTACTTGTAACAAATTGAAGCAATTTATTTAATGTTCGACCCATTTTCTTTTTGTGGTGTACTCTGATAAAAACTACATTATTTTAGCCAAAAGACCCACCCAAAAATGTTTTACACTGAAACTTACAGTGCAGACGACAACAACGTGCTGAAAAAAAAAAAAAACCCCAATTAAATTATTTTTTCTTTAGTGATTTTGTTTCGTTTTGTTTTAGAAGTATCTATTTGATCAGCTAGAAAACCTCATTAGTTCTCACCAATTCACATAATAGAAACCAATATTGTCCACAATTAGGTCTGAGTTCAAGTACATTCAAACAGTGAAACACGCGACTAGAGTTAAACTACCATCGTTAGATCAAACTTCTTGTTTTTATTCACTTATGAGCAACAAGTCACAAACTGCTGAGCTGCAGTTAGTAAACAACATGAAATCAGAACATACCGTGTGATTTGTGACCTTGTGGTGAAATCCAGGGATCTCATTGACCTCAGGACTTCTATGCAGCCCAGATACTGAAAAGCAAGAATGAAAAGCCTGCATTAGATACACACACAAGTTTAAATGGAAACATCTGTTGGATGGTACATAAAATAGATTTGTTCTTATATATCTTTCGTTTATATGATCGTATTTAGAATAATATTCAGTAAAAAGTTCACTGTAGGATGTTTATGTACCTCCTCATTCAGCTCTGACATAACGTATCACTTTCATTCATTACCGGCGTCCTGTAGGGTGTTTTTATAGGTCAATATCAAGTCAGCACAGAACAGAGAACAAATGTATCAGGAAGCAGCACACTGATCACATTATGAAGGGACAGCATATCCTTTCTATTTTTATTCCACTACATCTTTATCCACACGCAGCGACTTTATCTCAGCGGTTATGTTTACACAGACTTGCTGATGTCATGTTTTACTTCCTGATTTAAAAATCGAGACAGGAAGTTCACTAATCTGAACTCCAACACAAACCTGATAAAAATACATAATAAATCAAATTAAAAGTGTTGTATCGCCACATTAGGCGTCCTATGCCATAAATTCATCTTTGGTACCAGAGAGCTCCTCAAATGGCAGACGTCACCCGACTGATTAATATTGAACAGACCAGGAACATTCTGTGCTGACAAGTTCCTATCGTTAGCAGGATCACGTTCATAATCTAGCTGTAAACAAAACGGCCGTCCAGACACACTAATGGTGCCATTCCTTTTCATAAGTACAGCTAACTTATTAGAATCATACATTTCATGCGACTTCTCGTGTCTCCGGCGAGCATTTCTGCTGCTTGCGGCAAACATTTACAGCTTTGTGTCAACGTGACATCTGCAGATTTTCAGTGTTATCTATTTTCAGAACGATGCAGCCTGCAGGGCCAAAAATATATCAAACTGTTCTAAAATTGGCAAGAAAGCACATGCTGGAAATCACATTTATAATATTGAATTTAACTGTAGATTCACTTTTTTTTTTTTTTTTTAAACCCTGTAATTTAATAAAAACAAAAACATTTCATATCTCGTGCTGAACAGATATGACATGCTTCTCACTGGTAGCATTAATAAGAGTTTCTAAAAGGTCTCGAAACATTTACAAAGGTCCCAAAGTTCAGTTCGTGAGTTGCAGGGTTTTGTCCTCATTTAGCTAGAATTCTGAATATATACAAAAAAGACAAAATGTCTCCCAAAATAGCTGAAGAGTCATCACAGGCTTTAAAACCCACCACGAATCATTCTCAGTTGCTACTCAGGTTAGTTTTTAAGAGTCAGAAAATGCAAGAAAAGTCAGACAACTTAGTGGGAATGAGGGTCACAATAACCTCATATGTCTTACAGCCATATTTAAAAGTGTTTTATGCATCAATTCAGTGTGATTCTAACTGAAAATCAACTAAAATTAGGTTGATTTAAACTTCTTTTCCACACATGCGGAGCTGCGATGCTGTGTACAGACAATAAGCCCCACTTCAGTGCAGTCTATAAAGGTCATCTCAGGCCAAAGGAATACACACTGGATCCATAAACAGAAGCAACAACTTACAAATCAATCAAAAAACAATAATTGCCAGAAAAACCGTGACCCAGCTTTAACTAAAGGACGACGCTGAGCTTTTAGTTGTTTTGTGTTTTAAATCAGAGGACTTAAAGTGTCAATAAATAAAATGAGCACGTGTTTCTTTGTATCATAACAGCTTGCTAACATGTTATTAAGCACATCAACAATTTATAGTAATAGAATTTGTGTACCATAAAATCTGCCACTAGAGGATTACAATGTTTTTTTAAATTAATGAAATATAAAATACTATGTGTTTCTACAGTCACCACACCCTACGTGAACCTGGAAACACAACGGATCACTAAAATGGTTTGACCCCCTTTCCTCATTAGAAAAACTGAGCTGTTAAAATCACCAACTCATTTTGTCAACGCCAGAAAAGAAAACAGTAAATACTCAAGTTTTTTTTAAAGCATTTAAATCTGAATGTTTAGACCTTTTTTTCAAAAATAAAACAGCAATAAAAAGGTTCAGTGTGTAAAGTGTGTCACAGTCGGTCGATGCCCCTTTAGCGTAATGGTGCATGATGTGCGAGGAGGAGTGACCACATGATGCTAATTAAAAGTGCTGTGAGCAGAAACACCACGCTGAACTCAATACACCCAGGACACAAACCACAGGAAAGGCCAGGGGGGTGAGAGAGGAGGGGGGGGGGGGGGGGGGGGGGGGGGGGGGGGGGGAGATCAGGCCAGACCCATTTCCCCTCTCACAGTGAGGATGCTTTCAGCAGCATTGACTGGACAAATGAGCGTGCTCTGCTTTAATGCAGTCAATGAAATGTCACGCTGGACACAGATACTGTAGGCTCTATTTAGACAGGAGGTGTCATATGATGGCAGTCATCCTCTGCAATTTGATTTAGGATCAAATCACCTCCTCCAAAAACTAAATCGTTGTATATAACGTGCTGCGTTTAACTTTAAAAATCTGTTTCTATATCATTCGAGTAAAAATGGTCCCCCCCCCATTCATTTCACACCTTGAAGAGCCGAGGCTCAGCATCATCACTCTCTAAGCTAGTGACTCATTGTTGGCATGATGACATTCGCAGCTATTCTAGTTGTGCACCAACTTAAATGATGTACGATGTCTGAAGAACATTAAGGAGAGGTTCAGCTGCGATGAGACAAACGTGTCTCTTCCCATCCAGCCGTTCCAACACAGCCGTGGAACTCAGAGAGGTGCACAATGTACAGAAATAACACATCACCATGGTTACAAAAGCATAACGCTGTAGCTTCACATTCACCACACAGACCCACCACATCAACCAGAATAATTAAAGCCTGTTTTAAAAACTGTCTTCGTGAAGTTATCGGTTGCTTCATCGCATATTTTCCTAAGTTTTGACCTTCTGCGTTTCCTGAATTATTCTGCCTGTTTTCTAGTTGCTGCTCCTTTGCTCAGCCTTCTGCTCTAACCAACCCACATACACCCACTCAAGGGCATGTTGTGATGCGCAGATGTGACTGTATTATCACCCTTTATCCTCCTCAAATGTAGCTCTAAACTCTCGTCACTAAAAGAAAGGAAGGAATGGGGAAAAGACTGAAAAAAAGACAAAATAATCAACAGTGTCGACCAACCTTCACAATGTATGTGACTCCTGGACCAGAAATCTTCTCATTTGAGTGTAGCCATCCTCTGGAGGGTTTGCTCACCAGTCCACCACCTCCACCTGGACCCCAGTCCTCTCCGCTGGGCTGGTGATCATCCAGCCTGCTCTTCTTGCTCATGCCGATAGCCGGCTCCAGCTGCGTGCAGGGGGCTGAATGGGAGACCGAGCTGCACAGAGAGCCTCCCGTGCCAGAGACTGCTACTGCTGCTGTCGCCACACTGGGGCTCGTGCCACTGGAGGTGCCTGAGCCTGATCCCCCACCCCCCTGCAGCTTGGACACAGCCAGGTCCTTGACAGCCGAGGGCAGACCCTTGATGCCGAGCAAGCTGCCCGAGTTGCTGAATTTCAGGCTGGAGACTTTGTTGATGAGGGTGCAGAGGGTGGTGCCTCCATCTTCCAGGTGGTCAGCGCCGTGGCTGGTGGTGGTGCTGGACGAAGCGGTGGTGGAGGAGGATTGAACCTCAGCCGGGGGTGTGTAAGATGTCTCGGCTGCAGACTGGGGGGAGGCCGAGACCTTGGGGTTCATGGACAGGCCGTGGAGAAGCTCATCGACGGATGTTACTGACTCATTCCTGAAGCGGTTGTACTTGGTACGGTGAAGCATACCCTTCTCTCTCTTGCTCTCTCCCCTCTCCCCACCAACCAACACACTCAGCCTGCCTCCTTCACAGGCGTGCTGGCAGACGTGGCTGAGCCGTGCTGATTACCCTCTCCTGTAACATAGCAGCAACGGTACAGGCAGCAAACGCCTTTCAGCAATCACAGGCCACCTGACTGTAATTTTTTCTATTGAGGGTTACAGTGGTGGATGTGCTGAGCTGGTGCTGCTACTGCTGCTGTCACCAAAGTCCAATCTGCTATCAATAAAATCCAGAGAAGAAATCCAATCCGTCAGAGAGAAAAATACAGACACAATCCGTGGAAACACAACACTGAATGACAGGAAGAAGATTATAAAACACCGCCAGCCGCCAGCGCTGGAACGCAGCTTTTCCAGCGGTGATGCTGCTGCTTCTGCTTCTTAGAATGTCTCGCCTCGAAATCCCAAAAAAAGTCAAAAAACAATAAAAAGATCTGCGTCGCCGATGATCACGGACACTGCGAGAAAAAAGCAAATACTCTCTGCTGACTGCTGCCTGCCGGCTCAGAGCTAAAGCATGACTCACTGATCTGAGAAAACCTTCTCAACAAAAGGCTTGCTGAACACTGCAAATCACTTCCTGTTGGAGGGAGAGGGAAAAAAAACTCCCACTTACAGCACACTAGAACCAATCAATTTTTAAATTCCCTCGTCTCGTGTTAATTCTCCATAACCTGATATTTGTTTCTGTGAGAGAAGGAAATGAAGAATTACACAAAGTCTGACGATCTAACTTAGTAAAGCAATTATTACCTTCAATTAACTTGAATTTGTGTCATTAAAAATGTGATAAAAGGATGATGAGACAAAAGTTGGGATGTAAGGTTGTCACAGCCTAACCTAGTCACAGAAATGACGGGAAATAATTAATGAGAACTCGTCAATTTAAATGACGTTTACACAATCACCGTCTACTGAAGCTAAAAAAAACATGTTAAGAGATGCTGTTAAATAATAAAAAAGGAAAATGGTGTAAAATTGCGACTTGACGGGAAATAACATCCTAACATTGCCCGTGTCGTTTTATAAAAGCAACACAACATGAGCAGACATCATGTCTGGACTACAGGTTTGAATTTTTCAAAATCTAAAACTACTCAATACACTAGTAGTTTCTCCAAAACATGTTTATAATCAGACATTCATTCAAAAAAAATAACTAAATGAACTGGTGAGATGATTTGACAGATGTGTCGGGCATAATTTCTATTAGCATTTTGAAAAAAAACCCAGCAAAAACCAAAATAATATAAAAGATCCTGCACTAATCCTGGTTGAACTATATGAATGAATGATACAAGTCCAAAAAAAAAAAAAAAAGGACACACAAGTCAACGGAACAACCGACAGGATAAAACAAAAACACCCAAGAATCTCCTTAAAAGCAGCAGCAACGAAGCATTATTTTCTCTCCTCGGTGGCAGAAAGCACACATTCAAATAAAATGTCCTCAGGAGCATCTAGCGAGGCTGAAAGACTGACTCTCATTCATAAGCAGCTTCCGCTCTCACTGTGCTGCAGATTTCGCACTGCAGTCCTTCCCAGTATCTCTCTTTCCTGCCTGGCAAGAGGGAGAAAAAAAAGACAGCACGTCTGCCTTTTCTCCTCAGAAACAAAGGCAAACATAAAGGCAGGGGTGATGAGGCAGGCTCTCAGAAACCACAAGAACAGGCAAAAAGACAAAGAAGGAAAAGAGCAGAAGACCAAGAAGAAAAAAACAAAAACATGCAATATTTAGTCTTTTATGTGAATGAAATAGCAGGCTGGCATACCAGTGTTTCTGTGAATGGAAGCAAGGCCTTTCTGCCTCTGCAAGGCAATCCCTTGGGATGGCATGGTCTTATCCAATGAGGAGCCAGCTGGATGACTCATTCAGGGGAGGTTTGCAGAATAGTGGAAGAAACCATTCCAGACAACGGTGTGCATTCTGAGGTTTAAGTCTTAACTGCCCTTTATAAAGGCTGCAGACATTCCAGGAAATAAAATGTTCACATATTAGAACCGCATGGTGTTTTGCTAACAGAGTAACAAACAAAACAATGTGACAAATATAAACCAGGAGGACTACTGCCACCCCCATGATTCAGATCAGCGTTACTGTCACCTCTTTTTTCTCCTTTACATTCATGTGAACAGCTACCACCTACACGTTTAATTAGTAATTTACTGTTTATATGTAAAAATGCTGAAAAGCACGACAAAATGTATAGTTTTAGCTAATGAATACAATAGGACAAACTGCCGTCCGCATATACAATTATAATTATATATATATATATATATATATATATATATATAT
>SSNR01000013.1:3568196-3589764 GCA_006937965.1 Callopanchax toddi
CATATATATATATATATATATATATATATATATATATATAGATATTATCTCCTCACACACAGGCAGTTTAGGATTTTATTTTGGAGAGTCAGAATATGTGACGATATTTTATGCATTTAAGTTTGGTCATTTGTTTGAAGGAATATGCAGTAAAAGTCCTGTTTTGTTTTTCTTTAAAATGTATCAAAAATATTTAGCAACGTGTAAAGGATCAGCAAAAGATTCATTTCAAAAATTCAAAAAATGTCAAAAGTTTCAGGATTTTGTCTTATTTTCTACCCATCACTAAGCTCAGTTATTAGGTGAGTCACGTATTAAGTGAAAAACCAGATCACAGTTTACTAAAACATCTCTCACAAGCTGGTTATTTAAAGTTAGACAATAAATACTCGGTTTATTTCAGAATTTTTCTACATTTATACATGCAAGAAAGGAATAATCCAACATAAAGAAGCATTTACTTAAAATTAGATTATTTATTTTGTGTCTTTTTTTAAACACACAATTTTTCACAGTTTTTACACTTTCTGTCTGAAATTGTTTTATTTTATACCTCTTGTTTCTTTATCAAAAATAGTCTAACTCCATATATGAGCAAATTATGGAGTCAGCTCAAAATTAAATGTGTAAAAACCAAAGAGATGTGAATTCAACATAGCATTCAATAACTGTTTTAACTGGGGTAAAATTCTGGGAATTAAATTACAGCATTTTAATTATAACTACAGACATGCATAACATTACTTTTATAATATTATTCAGATTACCAACCAACCTAATCTAATCTAAATGTTGCATTTCCATTTTCCAAACACCCAAAGTCAAGATGAACATTGGCTCTAAAGCAGTTTTTGCAGCTCAGAAAACCTGTTCCACAACTTCACCACTAGGTGTCACTATTCTAGAACTTCAAATAGTATCAACAGCTCATGACACTTTTAGAGCTCAAATCAAGTTAATAAAAGCCTGGAGGTTGTTTTGTTTTGTACTGAAAATGCCCAGATTAGTACAATTGTAGCCAAGTTTAAAGTAAAAGCTGAAATATTTTGAATGTCTGGGCAGAGGAATGTTTCCAGCCCTTTGACAGGCGGTAATACTTGGCACAGTATGCAACACTGTGCAGCAGCAGCAGCATCCATAAGGATTTAACTGCAAACTGAACACCATAAATAACAAACACCATGTGCCACCAGCTGACTTATAACAAAAGAATAAAGCATCCATCTAAAATAGTCACTTGTAAGAGTAATATACATTCATCTAGTACATCAACGGTTCACTGACTATTTCAGACGAGCATCGGGAGCACACGAGAAAGAAGAGGAAAAGAGCATCCATTGGAAAGGAAAGCAACAGACACTTCTACGCTTGACTACTGTTGCCTGGTTACCAAAAACATTCAAAAAAGCGAGAGTTATTTTCAGACCAGCAAGAAGCAAAATAACCACGGTTACAGAAGGAACACACTCGTGCAGTTGGTAAAATGTGGTATTTTTGTGAGATATTCACAACAAAACAGGGTCTGTGTGACAGTGGGCTGTGAACAATATGGCTAAAGGAAAACAAGTCACACATTACAAATGACCTGTGGACATCTCAACAGAAAACATGCACATTTCACTAAGTTACTGCCATGAAAACTACTACTCTATTTTATGCAATGTTCAGATAATACATAACTGCTGTTAGATTTTACTTTAATATTTTTATATTCCAATGTAAAAAGTAAAAATCTTTTTGAATTTTGTATTTTTTGTACCTGTATCAATATCATACATGACTGACAAAATATTAATTACTCTACTAATTAAGTTAATAACATTGGAAAAGACCCACATTTTTTCTATTATTTAATGAAGGAGTTCTCATTTGATTCATCTCGTGATTTAACTGATCACAGTTCAAAATGAACCCTTAAGTTTTGATCATATATCACTGACAGCTTTTATATCATTCAGAAATCTAAAAAACAAATGTGACTATTGTTAGCACCACTGGATCATTTAACTCGATAATAAGTGAAAAGATTGAGTTTAGTTAACTGTTAGTGGTATAAGGACAGACTGAAAACCCAAAATTATTTTGGGATTAAGATTTGTACATTAGACTTTCTATAAATAAAATAGTCAACCCCCTTTGTTTGTGTGTGCTAGATGCAGAAATAATGAAAAGTAGAACAAAGAAAAATGCAGAAAAGAAGAAGAGCAGAGGAGAGGAAATGTATAGGAGAGGAAAAGCAGAGGATTGAAAGGAAGAGCGATGGAAAAAGAAACATCCTGGTTTTGTGGTGCTGGCTGGCTACCACAGTAACTTTAAGGATCTTAGACATAAAAAATGATGTCAAAAATTGAGTAAGACGGGGACAGGACCAGTATGGACCAGCGCTGCCTCAGCAGTTTTACATTTGTCACAGTATGGAGTGACTTCCAGGTACATTTGGGATAATCTAACTTTAGAAAGGTGAGCTCTGTTTACAACCTTAAACTGAATAAGACCATGGCGTGCACAAAAAGATGGCCCATGTTTCCCCTGAGATGTTCATGCCCAAGTCCTCTTCCCACTCTGCCTTGAGTTTGGATGAAGAGGCTTGCCTCAGATTTAGCATTTTATTATAGAGCTGCGATGTCAGCCCTCTTTGGGACGGACTTAACAATAAAATGGTCTCTAACAGTGTAGACTCTGGCAGGAAGACTGAGCCTGAAAGTTGAGTTAAAATGAAGCTTCTGGATTGTAAATATCTTTTTTTTTTAAAACAAGGAATCGTGGCAAACTATATTTATTGCCAAGTTGCTCAAGTGATGCCAATTTACCTTCTATGAAAAAGTCCTTAAAATAAATAAGTCCATTCTCGCTCCACTCTGAGAAGCCCTTATCCTAAATGGATGGTTTAAAAAGATGGTTTAATGCAACGGGGCTCAGAAAGGAGAAATCGTGAAGTTTGAAATATTTCATGAATTGGCCCCATATTTTCAAATAATTTTTCACCACAGGGTTTAAAACGGAGCTAGGTAAAGACGTCGCGTCCGTGTCCTATATTGAGATTCACAGCCAGCTAAACTCTCTCTTGCATCACTTCCTCCAAGGAACAGGCACGTGTTGTAATTGGACAGGATTTAATGCAAAAAAAGTGTGAAACTGAAAGACACAAAATACAGAAAAAATATACATTTCCTTCATGTAAAGCATGTATTAAAGCTACGTATCAAAGCACAACAGGGACAAACGGCTCAGAGCCTCGTACAGTGTGGGAACGTGACTTGTGAACTGTGAGTGATTAAACCCTGCAATGTAATCATAGTTTGAGCAGGAGTTGCACAGACCAAAGTAATGCGTGTCGAGGTGTTTTGGGAGGAGCCGTTGGACGTTGGATTCAAAAACTGCTCTCTTGCTGAAATAATCCAGAAAGCCGCTTTAAACGGTTTACTCCAAGTTAGCAGTCACATTAGAACTTCGGTTGAACTTCACTATATCAATATGTATTCCAAATCAAAAACCTCACTTACTTTCATAATCACATAGACTATGTCTAATAATCACACACAAGTTAGAAACTTACTCATATTGCCACTCAAAGGGATACGTAGGAGTGGATAGCTTTGGATTGATGGAAGCACACCATGCTTTTGCTTCACTCATGGGAAAAACAATACTTCCTGTTATATTTCCTCTATTTACCAACTTACTCAACAAAGCAAACTGTGAAAACCTGTGCCCCCTATAGGCCTGGAGAAATAAAAACATAAAAATAGCTCCAATACACTCAACATAGCAAACTCTACAAGCCTACGCCCTCTATAGGGCTGAAAGAATAGAAACATAAAACCAGTTTCAATACACCAAGTATAATAAAAATAATAATTATAAAACACCAAAGCTCTTAGGTTAGCAGCCCAATAATAAAAACAAAAATTAGGGAGGGTAAGGCCTCCCTCTTCTTTGGGTTTTTGAAGATGAGTTTTATTGAGCCTTGGGTGTTTACCCTGCCAGATATAGGCTGAGAGGACTGAGTCCAGCTCATTAAAGAAGACATTAGGAGTGGAGATAGGTAATGCCTGAAAAATGTGGGTAGTATGGTCATTTTGACTGAACTGATCCATCCTACCAAGGATATAGAGAATGATGTCCATTGTACTATAATGTAGTTTAGACATCTCATGGGGCTTAAAGGAGATGGACAGTTTCATGTCATCGACATCAACGTGGTAGAAGATTTCTTTGAAAGAGCTCAGGATGTGCTGAAGAGGGAGCAAACAAAGAAGGACCAGCAGAGGGCTCAACACAGGACCTTGTGGGACCCCGTGAGCAAAGGGGGTGGAGGAGGACCTGTCCTCAGAGACAGCCACAGTGAGACAGCACTCAGAGATTAGGCCTACCCAGTGTCTCAGCCTATCAAGTAGCAGCTGATGGTCAATGGTGTCAAAAGCTGCAGTCAGGTCCAGCAGGACCAGGAATGAAGACTGGAGACTCTGAGAAGCTGTTTCAGTGGATGGAGCTCTATGGAAATCTGACTGAAACCTGTGTTTGTCCAGAGCTGCTGGGAGCTTTTTTACCATCAACCTGTTCCAGGATCTTAGAAAGAAGCGGTCACTTAGAGACTGGTTTGTAGCTGCTAAAAAGGAAGAGTTGAGATGGGGTTTCTTTAGAAGTGGATGGATGACAGCGTTCTTAAAATGTTCTGACTAAAGAAGGCTGCTGTCATCAGTATCAGACACAGTGCTGGCTCAGGCTGCCTTTGTTTTAGACCACAAACAGAATGGTTGTAAAACATATTGATTTTCATTGAGTTGATGAGGAAATGTTGCTCCATGTAAACTATTCAGTGAATGATTAAACACTTTTTTATTTTCTATGTATTTTAGGTCTCAGTCTGAAGGATTGATTGTTTCTACTGATGATGAAATATCATTCAGCCTGTTAGAACGTGTTGATTTTCACACACTTTGTCATGTTGTCCAGAACAGAGTTGACTTTTCATCCTGTACAAATGTATTTTCCTGCCACAGTAAAAGGGTGCAGCTCATGTCTGTAAATGTCCAGATGAATGAATTTTCAGCATTAGGAAGTGATGACGTTTTTCATCTTTTGATGCTAAATGGACCTTGAAACATGGAGTCGCCCACATCATTGACCGGTTGAACAGAACAGTGACAAACTGAGTCCAAGATGAAAAGGATTTCAACTCTTCCTTCAAATCTAGAAAGTTATGACAGGATCAAAACAGTTCAAACAACACAAGTTATCACTGGAGTTCTGATGAATCACAGATGAAAATCAAACTATTAGAAGTCAGGATCCTTTCAGAGCTAAAGAAAAGAATCCAATGAAATAAAAACTAAAGAGTCTTCATGAGAACTCAATCATTATCAAGAACGATTACTGTTATATTTACTATGGGATCAAACCTGGTGACAACAAATCAAGTTTAATATTTCACACAATTCAAATGGAGACACAAAACAACACAACTGTGATGAAATGTGTCTTTGGAAATGAAAAGGTGAGGCGTTCCACAAAATGACCAAATGAAGAAGACTGAAAGGATTTTTTCCAACACAAATCATTTCTAGGTTTGAACCTGGTGATTCAATAAAATCATCATTAATTTCAACCCCCTCTCAGCCTCATTTATCAAACCATGTGAACTCGTCCCTCCTGCTTCATTCAACAATCAGACAGAGCAATGACACTTAGTAGAATCCAGTTCCATTGATCACTGGATTTACAGCTGATTCCTTTTCTTAATTGACTCTATCTGGATGATTTTAGTGACTACATTTCTCTTTCCTGAAACTGAGTGTTGAAACATCTTTAGATCTGGAGCCTTCTGACAGAAACAGCAGAAAATCAACAAAAACATGCAGCAAAAACTATCGCTGTCCCTCTCTAAGACGTCGTCATCTCTCCACTAGAAGAACAAACGATTCCTGTCTGGGTTCAGACCTCTACAGAGTCATCACGTCTAAGAAGAACATTTAGATCACATTTCCTCCTGGTTTTGTTCTTATTACTGAGCTCAAAACCTCTAAAAACACCAAATGGACTGTAACTAAATGAGTGACACTAATAAAATGTCTGGAGGTCGAGTCGATGTAGTTTTCTCTTTCTTATGTTGATACATGAGTATAAAAACTATTTCAAAACAAATTTATCACAACTTCATTTCAACAAACAATAGTTTCTTCTCCACATCCAATTCTAAATGGTTCTATTCATTTCTTGTACATTTCATGCTGGGATGGCTATCATATGGGGCCATGACAGCCTCAAACCAGCAGCATCAGATCATCTGGGATGAATCACAACTTTATTCTCTTTCCTGGACAGCTTTTCTTCTTAGACACAAAAAAGAGAATTATAATTATTAGAAGGAACAGCAGATCACAAATTGGATCCACCATCTTTGGAGGTGCTGCTATCATTTGTTACATGTTTCTGTCTCATTTCTTTCACCTATGGACTTCTCTTGGTTGGGATTGATGGTTGACTTTTCTGACAAGCATTTTTTTGTATTAAGGTTTTTTGTTTTTTTTTTATTCACACACAGTCAACCTCCTTACACACACACACACACACACACACACACACACACACACACACTGTATGCGCTGTTTCACTAAAACATAACGACAAGATGCCATAATCTCCATGACAACAGCACTGACAGCCTGTCTCAGCGTCACCTCAGACTCATAGGTTCAGCAGAAAGAGTTTAGAAAAGAGAAAAGGTTCCTCGTGTTCACTGGACACAAACGTCACGTGGTTAATCGCGTGTTAAAAAATTAACAACATTCAAAGAAATTCACGTTAATTAACGACGAATAATAAATAATAGCAAAACTGCTGACACAGCACAGTTTAGGACACAGATCAGTTCTTTTTAAATCTAGTTTCTCACATTGTCCAAATACGGACATTAAACAGAACTCACCTCGTCGTATCAGACCCCAGCCCGTCTCTGCTCCTCTTTTCAGCTAATCTCCTCCATGTTTTGCGGTCAAAAAGTTTTTGTCAAGCGACGATTGTCATGTATAATCCACCACGACGTTGTGTTTGGTTCTGAACAGCTTTCCGCCACTCTGGTGTAATACTTTGGGAAACTGACTTGCTCGTGTTTTAGCTGTAATGTGTGATAGAAACTGACCGGCTTGTTTAGCGGCTCGGCTCAAAAACCGGAAGTAAACACAGCTCAAGGCAACGGGATTGGTCAAAACTTATCAGAGTGGCAGTGATTGGTCAAAGGAGATGTAACGCTAAGATGATTGGTCAAATTTGCAGTGATTGGTGAAAACTGCAAGGCTGCGAAAAATAATAGAATCAAATGTTAATATTTTTCAATCGATTAATAATCGTTCATGTCTGCATCTTGATGCATCAGAAAAACGAGTTTATCTCCCACCCTTACTAACGATCTGGAGTCTGGTTGAAATCCTCTTTCATCAGCGCCCCCCTTTAGCATGCAAACGCCCCCTTCAGGGCCCAAAGACTTCCACCGCCCCCCTATGTGGTCTCAATGCCCCCTGGGGGGCGCTACAGCCCCCGTTGAGAAACACAGATGTAGAGCAATCTAAGCTGAAAGGACCAAGATACCTTCAAAAATGACTGGGATAATCATGGTCTGAGCACGAAACACAATCCAACTGAATCCAATCAGCTTTGGCTTGTTATTTTTAATGACAGCCTCACCTCCAGCAAGCTGAATAGTTTCTGTTTATTTACTTGGCTGACACTTTAATCCAAAGCCAGGTATAATTTGTAAGCTATGAGGCGTGTTGTCTTCAACAAGGTAAACCAGGCATGCATGGGGACAACATACTAACTCCACACAGAAAGGCTGCAGCCAGGATTCAAACCTGCAACCTTCTTGCATTGAGGCAACAGTTGTATTCCAGTCAAGGTTTTCAAGTGGTGTAACCAATGTGTTTGGTTCTCCAAGTTCCTCTTGGTCCTGGTTGTGGAGGTCCTCTTGGGCCACATATGCACACTGGTCCTGGTCTTCATACTGACCTGAAGGATCAGATCCAAATGGACCTTTTATTGTTTGAAGCATCCAAAGCACATGATGTGAGAATATGCAACACTAATCCTATCCTTGAGTCATAAGGCACAGTGTAAAACATCAAGACACAAAACCAAGGGTTTTGGATGTTTGAGACCCAGAAATGTCCTGGACTTCAGTCTACATATTTACATTTAGCATCACTCTCTGGTCAGTATGGAAGCCTGTTTCCTCCAGTTAGAGAAAAAATAAAGGAGTAGATTCTTCAGTCATAATAATGAGATAGTATGACATAATTATGACTTAGTACAGGGGCTGAAGCTAAAGATTTTCATCTGAAACTGTTGCTGGTTAAAATCCCTACTACCAGTTCACTAACAATATGGTGCAGTTACGTCACACACATGAAATAAAAATCCCTGAATGCATTGTTAATGTTTTTGTGATCCATTATTACATTGCCATCCTGGTTTCTGATTTTGGAGATTGTCTGCCTTGCCCTAGAACCTTTAAGCAGAGTTGCCAGTAGCTTATCAGGTTTGTCACCATGGACATAAAATGTGCAACAACAGGCGTTCTGCTGAATCATCATCAATAAGTCGAGCCTTGTTTGAAGTTCTACACGTTTTCTAACTAAATCAGAACTTTGACTTTGGGGAAATTGTTCATCAGTCTCTCATTTGTTGCATTAGGTTGTTTTGTTCATGAGCTGACAGTTTTTTAAATTTAGCCAGGTGGGCAATGATCTGGCCTCTGATGTAAGCAATGTATCCCATACAATAAGACTGGAGCTCTCATGAGAAGAGTTGACAAGAATGTAAAAGTTTATCTCATCTTGAATGAACTTTAGGAAGTTTTCATCTGACAACAAAGTTGAATTGAAACGCCATGGTCTGACTATGTCAATTATAAAGTAATCAATTCGTGAGTAAGTCTGATGTACATGTGAAAAGAATGAGTATTCATTTTTGTCAGGACTAAAAGTACGTCTCACATCACATAATCCACAATCAGATAGGAAGGTTTGAATAACTGATGCAGATTTACTGGTAATGCTTTTCTTTTTATTTTGTGTTTCCTGCATTTGGCCACAAGAGGGTGCTATGGCTCAGGTTGTGATTTAAGTTAAAACAGAAAAAATCAAATAACTAGTCATGCCTTAAACAAATAGGTGTATCCTTCAAATACCACATTGATTTTGTTCTGCAGCTATTTAAGAATTGGGTATCTGTCAAAGAAACCTTTCTTTTGCTAATGTTTTAGCAGATTTCCATTAAGAAAATGGTGATTTTTGTGGAGAATGCTGATGTAATCCACTGGTTTCATCTAGCAGGGGAGTAACTGCAGCTGCAAAAGATTCATTCAGTTAAGAAATAAAAACTAAATCAAATGTGTTACAGTATTTTAACTAGTGTGTAACTAATTATGCACCAGTGTGTAAGCAGATTATTGTTTCAGATGATTTTTAGTATAACTTTCTACAATAACCCCAGATAAAAGGGTGTCAGATAAAGAAAAATACCCACATTTAGATACATCTATTTTTAGAATTGTTTAAACAATTCAAAACTCACTGAAGTAGCACTGACTCCAGTCAAACTAATGGAAGTGAACTGGGTGAACATGAGGGGACTCTTATTATTTAGCTGTGCATCCTTTTGAAGCAACCACACGTTTACTGTAACTCAGTGAGACTTCTGCACCTGTCCACATGTCCACAGCTGCCTCAGACTTTAAGTGATAATATGCAGTTTTGCTTGTTTTGGGCGCCCTCTGGTGTCCGTTTTAAATCACTGCATTAAATAAAGTAGCCCATAGTTCTTGCTTCTAAACTGCTAAATCTAAGTGTTGAAATGTCTCCTCAGCCTTCATAGCTTTCTACAGGAGCGGTTATTTACGCCTTCAAAGAAATCAGCTGTGTTCAAGCAGGGAGAGATTGAAAAAAAAAATCAGGAATCATGAGCTAAAAACACTCCAGCGCTAGCATAACAGCTAGCCACATTGGGTTAGCCTAACCCTCGTGAGACACGTGACTTCCTGGGTACCGTGACGGCGACGGAGATCTTGCAATCGTGGTTTTCCGGCTGTAATCACCAGATGGGGCTAAGTGACTTTTCATTAACTTTGTAAAGGGTCATATTAGCACAGACTGGCTCAAGGAAAAGATGTAAAAATATTAAAAAGTTGCATATTATCACTTTAAAGAGTTATTCTCTAGATGTCTCAGCTCCTTCCACAGAATAGATCAGTGTTAGTTCTGATCCTTTCTTGGTGTTTTTATCTGTTTGGGGTTATTATGACCAAGCTTTCTGACACTAGGCAGCATGTGTCTATGTGAATGATGACCCTGTTAAACGACGTTTTTGAGTTTATAATCTACTAAGGTATTCAATGAACTTGTAACTTTTTCAGTGAAGGGTTAAACAGGTTTGCAAGTGATTAAACAATTAATGTGTGACAGGTTCAAACACATACAGGACCCTGATTAAACAAAGTGTTTATTTATGCATCAAAATAACAGTTTTTAAGGTGAAGCTGACAAAAAAACCAACCTTATGCCACGATGAGACTGCCCTTTGGTTGGATGCTCTCACTTTGAGCAGTGTTTATTTTATAATAAATGTCAAACATGAGACATAAACTGTGGATTAAAATAAACTAACCACAGAGATGCCATTTATTATTTCAAAAAGTAATTTTTTGACTCATAAATAGCAACAGATGTTGTCCAAATGTCCTCATTCTGAGGGAACCAATGAGCTTTAATCCCCTGAATTCTGAGGGAGTCCCAAAATCATCATCATCATCATCATCATCATCATCACTGCAACCATATGAGGTCCTGCTGAGAGCAGAAGCTGTTAATTCTCAGCTTCGTGGTCCATTGAACTCTCGAGTAAGAAGAGACACTGACACACATTCCCTGTGTTTGAGAAGTTCTCAGTGCTGAAGGTGTGGTCCACCTGGACGGGGACGCTAGGTCACAACCAGATTTGGTCAGTTCTCACCGAGCCGTGTGTCCATCACAGTTCTCCTACAGAGGGAAGAGCAGAGCTGAGCTGAGAAAACACATCAGGTTAGGTTACTGGGAGTTAGGGTCTTTAAAGCTCATGAAGACAGTGAAAAGTGAAAAGTTCAGACCTGGTTAGTCTAAAACTGTATTTTATTAATAAATTAACCTACCATAAAGGTATGTTTTACATGCAAAAAGTCTAAACTCAAACTCCAAGTCTAAAGTCAGCTTTCACCGACAACCAAACATGGAGGGCAGGTCAAATTTGGTGCAGGATGCAAGTCACACAGCTGCAGAATCCCAATAATCAACACTCTGAGAACGGAGACGTACCCAGGCCTCTTTCCATCTCTTTAGCAGTTGCTCATGCTCACTGAGGGCACCTCTCCATTGGTTCAAATCCCTGGATGGAATGTTCTCATCTGTTGAATAATGACATCTTTCATGGACACGAACCAGTAATCCACCTCTAAAGGAGAGGCACTACTCAGAACCAGTCTAATTCTGGATGCATCATTCTCATTTTTAGATATTTCTCCACACCCATGCATGCAAAGCTGGGCCTAAATACCTCCGATAGAGAGGTGGAGGTCAATCTCAGACATGTCATTTCCTGTGCTGGCCTCAGCAACACAGCTGTAACGGGCGTCCCTGATCAGAGGGCCCCCTTGGAACCAGCTGCTCACCAGAACCTCCCTCTGGCCTAGTGACCTGCGGTGCTCCTTTACCGGGGTGTCCAGGACGTGTCCGTTCATTAGCCAGTGAATGCGGACGTCACTAGGACCTGCGAGACAGAATTGGACCTCTTGTTGACTCCTGGTTATCCCAATGCTTACAAGGAAACAAGGTTGTTTTTGTTAGAGCTGCTTGAAATCAGTTTCACTGGCCAATCAAGAGGTTGGAACATGCAGGGATTACAGATTACATCTGAACTGATTTAGTTTTAATCCCATTAACAAACACCCCACATTAGAAGGAATCTACAGAACTTTGATTAGTCAATCAATTATTACAAAGTTCTCATCTTGAAAGCTAATTTTATTGCCAGCCGAGTTTTAGAACCACAGAAAAACATTCAGCACCAGGTGTCCATGAATTTCACATTATACTGTTGTAGATTCCAGCATTTCAGTTAATTCATCTGGGTGACATTTGTTTCCAGGATTTAGGTATTTAAAACACATTTGAGGTATTTAATCAAATCTGTCCCTTCCATGATCTTGTTCGGGGTTGTGGCCAATTTCCAGTGGTCGTTGGGTGAGAGGAGGGTCACACCTGGACAGGTCGAAGGTCCATCAGGACCAAGTAGAGATGAACCAATCGCACACACCAGATTGACCAGTTAAGGTAATATGCATGTTTCTGGTCTGAAGTAGGAAGCTGGAAAAAAAAAACTCATGCATGCACAAGAAAAACATGCAAGCCCCACACAGAAAGGCCCAGCTGGGAATCAAACCAGAACCTTCTTGCTGAAAGGCAGCAGTGCATGGCTGCTCAGCCTGTTCCTTTCACCACTGAGTCATTAGCTTTTCTTGTTCTTCCAAACCTCATCTTGCCTTTATATTTCCTGTTAAGTAACATTTGTTAAAGTTTGCAAAAGAAATGTGTAACTTTGCCTAATTTTGCTTTGTGTCCATCTACAGTTCTACATTTAAATCAAAGCAGATTAAAGAGTCACCTGGATGCAAATTGTTGGGACAAGTTTTAGGCATCAAAACTCTCATAAATCTTTGAAAGTGGCATCTCTCAGCTTTCTTTTACATTGATTGTGACCAAAAAAACAACATAAGCCTTAAAAAGTTGGTAGCTGTTTGGGATTAAAGTAAAAAAAAAAAAAAGGTTGGATTTAAAATTTCAAGATGTCAGCAGTCCTAAAACTTTAAATCTACAATTTAAAAAAACAAAAAAAGCTCATTTAGTTTCCTCTTTGACATGAAGTTTTTGGACATCAGTTAATTTGTAACCCACTCCAGAGATCATTCATTTTACAAACCCCAAGCACATAAAAAATTATACATGCTAAATGTATTAAATAAACAGCCTGTTTTAAAAACATTTCACAAACTTTATTTACTTCTCAAGAGCCACAGACGTCCTTCAGATGTATGTACAGATTTCAAAAGTTTATACAAATATTTACAAACATGTACAAATTTAATTCAAACTAACAGTTTTACAAACAACTGAGTGAGCTTCAATTGATTCTGAAAAAAAAAACTGTCAACCGTAAAAATCATTATCTCCTAAGTTTTACAAGCTTTTAAGGCTGTTTTTACACAATATTGTACAAAAAAAATGTACAAATAAAACATTTTAATAATAAACCGCTACTTCAGCCTTTAAAAAAACTCTTCTATCTGGTTGATGTTTAGTTCTTCACAGACAAACCAAACCAGGAACCCAAACACTGTTAGTTTGTGTTTGGGAAACTCCCAACATGCAAAGGTGGAGAAGGATGAAAAGATGAGGGGTTAAAAAGTGAGATATGGGTTTGAAAACAGAGCATGAGTCCCTAAAGGGAGGAGGGGGGAGGAAATCACAGGCAGCACTCACCCAGGGCGAGGCAGAAGAGCAGGAAGGCCTCCTGGGCATGAACCCCCCAGGCCTGGTCCTTCAGCAGGGGGGGCAACAGTCTGACCTCTGCCTCCCGAGCCTCCACATTGTGGGGCTTGGTGGAGGAAAGGGAGGAGGAAGAAGGGAGAGTGGAGTGAGAGCGACCTCCAGAGGAGGAGGAGGAGGACGAAGTGTCGACAGGAGAGGAGGCTGTGAGGGGAGGGGGTGGTGGGAAAGAAGAAAGTTTTTGAGGAAAATCTGAACACAGGATGCAAAAGGGAGGCTGATGACGGATCTAAACGTCTGCATTAAATAGAATTAAGAAAACATTAAAAACAAATGTGCCAACTTAAATAATAATCATCTAAAACCATTTATTTAATAAAAAAACAATAAAACAAATAAAATACTTCAGACTATCCAGGGCTCTATTATCAAACTTCATTTCATTTTAAGGGAAGACGACAGATGAAGGTTAAACACAGGAAGATCAGGAATTCACAGGTGAAGAGAAAAATCTAAAAAATAAAATCTCTCAGTGCTTCTCCATACAACAGTGGTTTAATACATTCCAGCAACTTGTCCGTGTTTTTTATTTCTTCCTCTTTTCCGACATCCTTCAGCTCCACCTCACAGAGCAGCTGCTGCAGACGACACGAAGCAGAGCTACAGAACAAATCCTCCCTGAGAATTTATCAGAACGCTGAAGAATTTACCAACAAAACAAACACGCAAATGTTCCAAGATTATTATTTTCACCCAAGCTGCACAGAAACAGGATTCCAATTTGGAAAACATCGGACTAGCTTACCAATTTGGTAAATTATGTTTCCAATTTGGAATATAAGAAATAGCTCTTCTTGCTGGACTAAGCAGAAAGGATGCTTTTTATTCTTGAGAACAGCTTCCTGTTGATCATATAAAATCTAAATCAGACTACAGGAGTTCAAACTGGTTTAAGTTGTTTTCGTTTATGCAGACAGAGAAAGAGTGCCACTCTAAACCAGGACAGAAGCCTCTAGCAGCACGGTTCGTCTGCATCCGCGAACTGGATGGACTGGGAGTCACAGTCCACGTCGAACGGTTTCTCCTGTGAGGGGCTGTTGCTTCCAGAGCTGTGAGACGGGATCTGACCGTTGCCACACTCTGGCTCCGTCTCATACCCGGTGTCGCGGAGCGCCCGGGTGTTTTGGCTGCCGTTCTGAGTCGGGCGCTCAGACATGTTCATTTTGTCGGCTGCAGACGCTTCCATTAAACCGGCCTCGCAGGCCCGGTACTCTGGCTGATTGGAGCATTTGTGAGTGCCCAGCAGGGCAGATCGCAGCCTCAGGCAGGGGGCTGGAAGGTACTGCATGTAGCAGTTGTATACCAACGCAGCCAAGAACAGGAGGAAGAACAGGAGGAAGAGGAAGAGGAGGGCCACACTGTTGTTGTGCTGCAAATATTTGGCCTCGGGTTCTTGGCTGTCTGGACCGGGAGCGATGGAGTCCGGCTGCAGGTTCATCTTCGGCTGAACTCTGGCTGTGCTGCTGGACGGCGGGGTTAGTGAGGGGTCAGTCTGGGGAGGGGAGGTGAGGAGGACTGATGTTGTGGAACTGGTCCAGGTTAGTGAGTCTCTCTCTGCCTTACCATTACCTTCAGCTGTTTGTGTGCTACTTTTCTCCTGGATGCTCAGGGTGGTGGACGCATGGGTCGACTGGGGAGAGGGTCTAGTTGGAAGGTCCAGTTTCACGATGTATCCAGCCAGCAGGCGGCTGAAGTTTTTCCCAGCAGCGGGGGCCCATTCTACGCTCCAACACTCGTAGTAACCCTGGTCCTCAGGAGCCACGCTGTAAATGAGGAGCCAATTTTCAGCTATGAAGTGGAAGCGAGAGGCCTCGTTGAGAACAGAGCCGTTAGATTTCCACGTCACGTGAGCCAGGTTGGAGTTTACCAGGCAGGGCAGCTCAGCAGAACTTCCTGGTTTCACCAACACTAACTGGTAGTCCTCATGGGACACCGCTGACACTGAGAAGAAAGAAAGAACAAGTCAATCACAAATGAGAACTAGACCACGATGAACTTAACAGGATAAGTGATGTTCTAACCATGAAAACAATAAATCCTTACCTGAAGGACACTTTTCTGCATCTCCATTCAGACTCTGGATTAGTTTCCTGCAACACAAACAACAAGTCTGAACTCTACACACTCTAATGGGAACATGAGAATAAAGCAGGTTAAACCAGTAGTTTGTGTGTAGATGTGCATGATTTCACCAGTTCATCATGAGATGAATGGAGCACAGTCATGCAGAAAGACAAAAGAGTGACGAAATGCTGCAAATCTAGCGTGATGCCGAGTTACCTGAGGCGCTGCTTGGACACGTCAAAGATGTTGACACAGGTGACGGTGGTCGGGTCCCAGGCGCAATAGGGGTCACGAGCCAGGATGCAGTCGTCACATGATACGTACCTGCTACAGAAAGCTGTGGGTGACTGGACCACACCTGAGTCTGAACCTGCGTACACGGACCGCGTCTGTGGAAACAACATAATGAATTTATTTACAACAGCTTGTTAATTCACATAGTACTTATCAGAGGGGAAAAAAACTCTTAAACTCACATAAATCTATTAAATAAAACCTTAAGAACGATCCAAATGTATACAGAATTACATTTATAAGCAATTTGTTTGTGTCTTATTCAGTTTGTATTAGTATTTAGTGTTTATATTTGTTAAACGGACTGAAACCTATTAAATAAATAAAAATGGATGACACTGATGAGTCTATACAAACACCAGGATATAATAGCCAGGAATAGAGCTGTTCCAACAATAGCCTTCACATTTAAGCTCCTCACTTATTTCATCACAAACTGGAAAATATTCATCATTTATTAATTTCTGTCAGAGGTAATGATTGTTATAGAACAAAAGTCACCTCTGAGGCGAGAGGGAGGGATTTTCTTCTAGTAAAACTCTCAAAACACGGCTCTGAATGAGTAACTAAAGTCATGAAAAAAACAATGCAATGGGGACTAAAGAAAAGCTAAATGTAACCTTTAACCATGAAAATCTCTCATTAGACCTTCTCATAGTGTCACTGAACATAAATAATAATCTGGGCTTGCAAACAACGATTTAGTTTGCAGGATTCAAAAGTCTCATGTTGTATTTTTGTGCTCGTTAGTATTTAGACCTCAATACAAGAGGAACTGTATTCTTTGAAGCTCTGAAAAAAAAGCCACTGACCTTCGAGGACAGCAGCAAGTTTTTGATGGGTTCAGAGTCCTTCAGGAGCTGGATCTCCTCCACAATGTGGACATCTTCCTGAAACACCACCAACTTGTGCAGGACTCCTTTATCTAAAGAGAAACGTGGTAAGATTAAAGAGTGTGATTCATTTCAATATGCTAACTTCAAACTATTATTTGCAGGCATCATGATAAGATCGGCACCTGTTCCAGTGAAGATGACATCATAAATGTTGCCGTCGAGTGCTTTGACCTTTTCCACAACGAGCTGGGTGTAATTGATGTCTTTGGTGATTAGCCGAGGCCCGTTTCCGATGGGCAGGACGGGATCCTCCAGCAGGGGGTGGTCCTTAACAAACTGAAGGGTTTTGTCAGGCAGGTGGAGGGAGCTGTTGATGTTCTGTTGTCTTAACAGGTTGTTGATGCACTGGAGAGGAAAACAGAATGCCATAATCAGACAGGAGCCGTTGACTCTAAACTGTAATCAGATTATATGAAGGTCACTTACTGCTCCAGGACGTGGAGAAGGAGTGATGCCGTTATATCTCACCCACTTGGTGTGGGAATGCTCCACTGTGGCCTTCTGCATATACTTTCCTTTGGAGAAGACTTGCTCCACAGATGTCATGTTGTAGGCACACACGGCAGACAAACCCACATTGTCCCTGCAGGACAGAAACACAAACAGGTTGGAACAAGTGCTTTTGCACGTTTATTTTCTCGTTTCTATCCACAGTCTCATTATCACCGACCACTGAGAGCTGAAGATGCCGTAGAAGACCGTGTCTCTTCGGTCTTTCCCCTTCAGGATGAAAATGTCGTGCACTACGTTGAAAACAAAGTTGAGCTCAGGCATGGAGCACACCAGCTTGGCTTTCAGAAAGGATGTCCACTTCTTCTGCAGGGTGCGCTGCCCCCCGAGGTCACCCTGGAAGGAAAATTTACAGACACGAGTCTCTTTGATGTTCTCGTCAACCATTTGGTGAATCACATTTTAGCCCTCATATATCACTGAAGCATACACTGAACTAGAAAAATCTAATAACAAATCTCATAAATGTGAATGTTTGAAGCTGCCCCATCTTTCTTGTGAAGGTATTCCTGCAGATAATTTCTCTCAGATTCCATAAAAATTATAATTTAAACAAAAACGACACAAATACACAAACAACAGGGAGGTGTGAGCTAAAGAGGGATGCTGCAGGTAGGTGCAGATGGTGCACGGTGTGTGCTGACCTTACAGACGCGAGCCACTCTAGGAATGAGCAACTTGCCAAAGAACTCGTACTCCACCGACACCTCGGTGAAGAAGTAGTAGATCTTGTCGTCCTCGCCGTCTGCTCTGCTTTTCCCTTCCCTGATCACATCAGCAAAAACAAAGCTGGGTTCTGTAAGGAGCAGAGAAAGACGCCGATAAGGACATGGAATCAAATAATGGTAGAATATTGATTAAGTTTGATGATGAAGTTGCAAAAAATGATTTTGGATCCTTTAAACTACACAGAGGGTATTTTGTCTGAAGAGAGTAATTTATAACTCAATATATAAATCATTTAAAAACTAATATATAATACAAATGCTTTAACCTTTTTGGTTTATTTTAAAAACACATTAGAACTATTTATTTTCCTGCCAGAATGTGATTAATGATCACCTTGTTTGGCTGCAGAGAACACTTTAACCATACAGATTCATTTAAACTTATCACGTTACGTACAGAATAATTAGTCCTTTAAAATTCATTTTGTGTTGTTTATGCTCTCCAAATTAAGCTTTTTCTGTTTTAATTTTACAGAATAAACATTTTTAGATAATAAAATATAAATTTCTGACAATTTAAAACAGAAGAAATTACATTTTGGGGAAAGAAAACAAAAGCTCTGGAAACAGATTAAAATGGATTTTCGTCATTCACAGAAAGCTGGTAGCTTAGCTTCCTGGCTAAGGGTTGAATTGATTTGTACACTGCCCTTCACTAATAAAACAAAAAGAAATAAATCACCCATACGCTATGTGTGTGATGTACTAAAAATGAGAACAAACTCCAGGTGGAAAAAACCCTCAAAAGATCAGGAACTCATTCGTTTAACTATATCCTGTCCAGCCTCTAAACGCATTACTTTTTCAGGTAAATTTAAGATATAAACTCTGATTTGCCAAACTCACCATTCAGCCATGATGTTGAGTACTCTGTCCTGAGCAGGGAATGGGATGGAGAGTATCTGGAAATAATTGGTTCACTGCCTAGAAAGTTATACGCTGTCCCTGAGTACAGCTCTCCGTCTGACGAGAAAGACCAGAATAAAGATAAGAAAAGACCACTGGGGATTATGATCCCCTTCAGCGTAGGGCTGTTTGTGAAACGAGTCAAAACTGTCCTCAACTCACCGACCATGACCGTCGTAAAGCTTTGCAAAGGGTCAAAGGAGCATTTCCCTTTGCCGTCTTCAGCCCGACCCTCCAAAGAAAAGTCACCAAGACTCTGAAAGAGATCAGATATCATTTAAAGGTTGTGTTGACCGGAAAGTTCACACACGTTTATTTGTGTTAACCTACCAAGTAATCACACTGAGGCTGAAAGGCGTGTGTCCCACAGACGTAGAGCCGCTCGTTGTCTACAACCTGGAGAACTCGAATGTAGTTTAGACAATCCCTCTGAAACAAACCAGAACACGTTTATTCTACTTTAAGACTACTTAGATAAAGATAAAGCAACCTGAAATCAGAAATAATCATCAAACCTCTCTGGATTTTCCTTTCACCATGCACATGTTCATGTGGTCCTCTGTAACTGTCCATTGAACCTTAAAGCACAAGGAATCCCAATCAGCGTCACAGGAACTCCCTCTCTTGTTGTGAGGAGTGCTTGTCCTACTTTGCGGTTACCTTGCGGTTTCTGACCGTCACATTCTTCCTGCTGAGCTCAAAGATGGCCTCTCTCGCTCCCACATACAGAGCGTCTCTCTCCTCGCTCAGCAGCAGAGTTGAGTAGTTGAAAATACCAGGCTCGGAAAACTCCAGGAGGTCCACATCTGAGCACAACACCATTAGATCACACTGCATTTATTAACAAAAACATGTTTTCAGAATTGAAATTAAACTGCTTATTTATACTTTAAATACCCACACAAATAAACAAAAAACATCTCCAATCAAGACATGATGGGTTTTAAAGTCGTCTTATTTACTGTAAGTTAACGCTTTTTATTATTAGAAAAAATATCCAAACGCCTCAGATGTTTGAAGATAATCAATGAATTCTAATAGCATGAAGCAATATGCTGCCGTGACTCGACCAATCAGTGATGAGTTCTGCAAAATCCATCCTAAAACTTAAAAAGTATTCTGGAAAAAAAAAAGTTTGAGCTGAGGTTTTTATTTTCCCAGAGATAAATTAGTTTTTTTTCCTGGACTTCTTTGTTTTTTTTATGTTAAAAATCACCTTTCACTCAAAGGTTTACATTGTAAATTATATAATTTATAAATTATAGCGGTTTTGGTCAAATTTTGTAAATATTACATGGTATCACAATATCAAAAGATCTCATGAGATATGTCAGAATAGCTACTACTATATAAAATATAATTTAATGTCTGTAAAACTGACTTTATTTTGTATGTTTGGTCATGTTGATTAGTTGTGGTGATCATGTAAAATGTAAGTAGCGCTGGTAGTTTCATTAAAAGCCATCTGGTGGTTCATGAGATGTTTTGCAAACAAACACACCCTGCTTTTCGGTAGCAGACAACACCACAAGCATACTGCTATAGCTCTATAGAGCATCTACACAAGCTAATGTGAAGCTTGCTCCCACATGGTGTGTTTATTAGAGTGTGTGTCTGCCTGGGTAATACTGGTTGTGTCAGGTGCAGGTTGGTTCAGGTTGCATAAACACTCCAGTGACAAAAGCAAAATACCCTCAGTGACTTACTAAATCAGGGACTGTTCCACAGAACCTGATTACAGGATGAGCTGGTCTCTTCGTTCTCACACACAGAACGAGTCACTTGAGCTATTTCTGAAAACTTCCACTTCACACAACACGACTCTAAGCCCATAGCTTGAGGTGAGACCAGAGGCCAGTTTCATCTGATGATATCAGGCAGCAAGCGAAACCAAATATTCCATTTTGAACGTGATACACTCAGTTGAAAGTGATTCGATATATAAAGAGCGTGTGAAAGTTCAGTTTCACCGGACTGAGCTTCAGTTAGTGACTCGTGTTTCTTGGTTTTGGATTATGTAAAATCACAGTGACCAGCACGTCTCAGAGGAGTGAATGACTTCATGTTTCAGTCTAAATCAGCACACAACTTTTAAAGAAAAAAATAATAATTTGAATTCAGCACTATAAAAGTTTGCAACCTTTCTCCAGGTTTCACTTCAACATCTGCTCACTTGGTAGCTTTTCACACTTGAGCACTTATTGGACGTCAGATCATCAGATTTGTCTGGATTAGGACTTACCTTGGTGCTTCCAGGAAGTCCGAGGAACAGCGTGGGGTCCGTGGGTGGAGACCTCCAGGAGCAGCCCCAGAAACACTCCCAGCACACCAAATCCCATATTAGACTCTGTTGGCTTTGGAACCGTGAAGTTTCCCCTGAGAGAGCACAAAGAGACGAAACTAAAGCAGCACAGAGTTCCTCTTCATACAGAGCTCTTCCTGGGCTGATGCTATCTCGCAGAGCAGACAAAAGAGCTCCAGCAAGCATCAAATCAGGTTCCCTCATGCAGAAAGGTGTCAGGATCAGTTATCTGCTCCCCCC
>SSNR01000013.1:3589801-3607432 GCA_006937965.1 Callopanchax toddi
CCCCCCCCCCCCCCCCCCCTTAATTTGCATGTGACTTTTGCAGCTTTTTACTGAAGTTCAAAACCCATCCTGTAAATTGTTAATTTTAAAACTTAGAAAAACAGTAGTTTGAGTTTAAAAATAAGCTACAAAACAGACAAATGTGAAGCCATGCTTTAATGAGGTGCCAGTGAACAGTGGCAGGAAATTATCAACCCTAACAATAAAATCCCACCTGTTATGCCAGTATGTAATGATGTAAAACAAGCTGCTTGCCTCAGGTGATGACGACAACGATGAGAGTGATGACAGAGCTGCAGGTAGCAGTCAGCTCTTATCAGATGGACGTTTCTGTTTTTCTGTTTGCTTCGTGTCATTAATATCTAGACTCTCCCTCTAAATGTTGAGTTGATAAAACACAAGGCATCACAATTTAAAATCCACTTTTTTCTGAATTTACTTACAACACCAAAAAAATATGAAATTTTTCTTTGAGTTGCTGCATTTTTTTGCCCCTAAGGAAAACAAAGTGACTAATGGTTTGATGCCGTGTCCTATTTAAAGCAGATGCCACGTTTCCATGAACAAACCACGTCTCTATGTGGTAGTTTTAGGTCAGCAGGAAAGCTGAAATAAAGGGCTCAAGCTTTAGAGCTTAAATAAAATAATACAATAAATCTCTAAATCTGTTCTCAATCCTGCCTGTGAAACAAGCAGCCAATTTCACTGCCACAAAATCATCGGTCAGCCTGGTTTATTGTGTGACACAGGACTGATCGCCTTCTTTTTCTCAATAATTGTTAATCGTGAATGGTTCAACTCAGAGAATGTTGGCCTTTAAAATCAAACAATGAAGTGTTATTGTTGGGAAAAGCAGAAGGCAGGTGAAACCGACAGATCAGGTAAGTGAAGCTATCAGACACAAAGCAGGTTTTTCTGGTCTGTAATCACATCCTGGTCAAAAGAAGAAGCACCCGCATTACACTTAAGTGACGTGGGTGTTTCCATCATGCAAAGAACATGATTAAAGGTTATCATTTATCTAAAAGACAAACAAATGAAACGGCATCAACCTAATGAACAAAAATGTAAAATGTCCTTTTAAGCATTTAGCACGTTCATTCTGATGTTTTTCCTCCATCTAGAATTACAGAACAAATAAATCACTGTTAACTTCTTCTCAATGACCTAGTGGCCCTTTAGTGGCTCATTCCTATTAAATACAGGTTATTAGTCAGACACCCAGCAGGGAGGGGATATATCTTATGGCAAAACACACAATCAATGGAGCTCGCTGCACACAAAGAGGAGG
Organism: Callopanchax toddi; assembly: GCA_006937965.1. Classification (NCBI taxonomy): domain Eukaryota; kingdom Metazoa; phylum Chordata; class Actinopteri; order Cyprinodontiformes; family Nothobranchiidae; genus Callopanchax; species Callopanchax toddi. The sequence goes on from SSNR01000013.1 coordinate 3,591,093, forward strand.
GATGATAATTGATTATTGATTTAGTTTGAAATGAGAACAACTAGACCCAGAGGCCATAATCCTCCCACTACTGGAACGTTTATCATTATTGAGGTTTTCTCTAACAAAATCTGGCAAAGTTGGAATTCCATCCCAGCTTCAGACCCAACCATGGACTACTTTCTGCTAAATGGGGGGTTGGGGGTCAAATACACAAGGATCTATTGTGCAGTGAAGATGAGGGTAGCCTCTACTCGACTCAATTCCAGCCTGTCTCACATCCACGTCATCACTGCAGAGCAGTAAACAATGGGCAGAAAGAAAAAGGGAAAGGCATTACATCTCCCTCTCGCCCAGTTCTGCTGCAGTCCTGCCAACCCAAATGCCAGGGCAGCTTAACCAGGAGCAAAGCCTCAAGCCGAGCTGGGCTTTAAAAAATTTTTTTTTTAAGATCACACAACATAGGGATCTGGAAACAGGATGAAACAAACTCTAATAGCCCTCCTTGAACTGAAACAGCAACGGTGTGAAGAGATGTTGAAACACTGATCAAGACCCCAAGCAGACTTTTCTTTTTTGTCCTTGAAAAAATTCCTCCTGTGCCACGTTCCATAAATAATAACCCCCAACTAGGCTCGACCCTCTGCTCCTGACCTCTGATGGCCTCTATCAGTCTAATCATTCCCAGCTCCATTTAGAGCAGAGTTCAGAGCCCTTGGAGAGCCGGTGTTACAGTAGCTGAAAGAACACACCATCAGTGATGCTGAGAGATTTAGAGGAGCGCCTGTGCTGGTCGGGGATATTTAGGACTGTTACCATGCTGGCAGGTCTCTTTGAGCCCTTTGTGCTTCCCTCTCAGCTTCTTTAGCCGGGCAGGGAGTTGACACCTGTTCGGGGCCTCGGGGTTCCCAGCACCAGGCTGTTAACTGGCCACAAATACTGGCAGGCTGCCCAGTGAGGACAAGGAACACAGAGGAGGAGATTCAGCTTATCGGCGTTTAATGGTTTTAACCATTCTGATGGTAAAACACTAATATTAGTTTTACATTCAACTGAAGAGAACATAGCATTTCAGTCATTAGAGACTTGACTTGTACTTAGAATCTTCAGACTTGACTTGGAATTACGCCTCAAAGACTTGAGCCTCGACTTGCAAACAATGATTTGGGAACATCTGATAGATGCTCAGTGAGAAGGCAGCTGAGCAATAACAATGTGGACATCAACAGGGGAAGTAAGAAGTGTGGTGAAGAAGCCCGAGTTAACAGTAAAGTCAAAACCACGGAGCTGCTCACTGTCAGAGTTTTAGTTCCCACTTCAATAAAAAACTGAAGCAAACTTTGAATACATCATCTCCTGAGTCTGGCTTTTTCACCTCCTTCCTCATGATCAACTCTACTTGGCTGGCTCCCATTTGCGTCAACCCCATTTCCACTGCTAAGACTGCAGACAAGAAGCTCAGCATCCTGTGAGCAGAGAGAGTGGAAAGGATGCAGAGTGGAGTGGTGGGTGGATGTGAGGAAGTTGGTTATTCAACGCCTGCCAACAACTCCAACCCCGCAGTGCCTCTCGTTCTCACGTACTCCACAATCATCAGCATCAATGCACAGAGATGCTCTTCTTCCTTTTGCTGCAACACAAAAAGCTGGAGCTCCTTTTTTTTTGGCTCAGTCTGATGCTAACTTATCAACAGAGAAACCATGCGATGGGAAACTTGGATATACATTTTATTTCTGTTTTTAATATAAAACCAACATTTATGTGCAGCTGCATTTATACAGTACTCACCCATCTGTGGGAATGACAGGCCCAGCAGCTTTTTTCATTTCAGGTTCAAAGTTGTAGTTATAATGTTCTGATGAAAGCACCTGATGCATTCATGAAAATATTAAACACTTGTTTGGTTTGTGATCAAGGTTAAGAGGAATAAAAAAAGTTGTGACATTTTAACTGCTTGGTCATTTGTTTTATCATCCTTTTACTTTTAAATGCTCAAAATAAATCCAACCAGAACTATATTTGACTTTGCTTATAATTTGAGAAATAGGTGACATGCAAAGGCTTTTCATAGAAGAAAGAAACCATCTGCTGCTTTTGACTGTTTGTGGTTTCCACCAGGCAGCCTAGAATAATTCTATAACCAGGTCTGTATGAAGGGGTTGGTGAGCGAGGGATCCTTTACTTGAAACTAAACACTGAGAGCACAGAGGATGACACACTGATGGCAGCAGATGTCTGTTCCAATGTCATCTACAGATTAATGGAGTTTGGCCACAGATGTGGCAGAGACCCGAGCCTGCTCACATGTGCACACGATAATGCCAACTGTGGACATGAGATCGCTCTTTTGAGACCTGGCGAGAACTAACTAGAGCCCTTTTTATAACAGTGCCAGGTGCTGAGGAATTTTTTGGATAGCATTTTTAGTATAGTCGAGTCCTTACCACCCCTCAGCATTGTCTGACCAGTACAGTCTGTTGAAAATCCTGCTTTTATTCTGCTTCTGATTTTGCCAAAATAAAAAAGTTAAAGCATCACGACTTCCTAAGCATTTGCATTATTCTGTATTTACCAAAACCTGGTACTAATATTAGCTACAGTCCCACAACAACTGCAGGGACTCAGTTTGCTGCCAGTATTTTCAAACATACATGAAGTAACACCACACAAGACAATTAACCTCTAGCTGGTGCTAATTCATGGTTTTATCTCCCCATAAATGCCTAAAGAATTCTCCAACGGGACGGCATTTCCTCAAGTGTTTACGCTCAATCCAAACTTTTAAAGCTGCAGTTACGGTCTTTAAACTAGAGGGTAAAACCAGCCTTCAGGTGAAGTGTGGACAGCCACCAAATCAAAGCCAGTGAGCAGCTGTACGATACCGCTGCACAGCTGGTTGTTGGTCGTAAAAACGGTAACAGATGATGCAGCGGCCCCATTATCTGTGGTGAGTTCACCAGAGGACAGATGGAACAGCAAGTTTCACTGCTAAAAAGCCATGTAGAGGATTAGAACACAATCAACCTGATTCATAACATTCACAGCTGAATACAGACAGGGTGTAGCTTCTGATGCACAAAACAAAAGTACGTAGGTGGAATTAAGCTGTAGGTGAGCCATTAGTGACGGTGGCTAAACTGAGGAAGAGAACTTGTGTCAAAGTAACACTATACAGGGGATTTTTAAAAAAGGGGAACTCTCCTATATAATTACTAGTCGTAGACCCTGTTGAGCAAGCATGTCGACATAAAGTGGCCACAGCAAAGCCAAATGAGGGGTCAGCTCCAGTAAAGGGTATATTTAGTCTGCCGATGGCAAGCTTTTTAAAAACAACACACCCTTTCACTGAGTCACATGGAGGATCTGAAAAACGTCCCTATAAACATAAAGCTGAGTGAAGTAAGCTAACGAGAGGATTACTGCGTGCTGTTCCCCGTCCAAGAACTGAATGTGCCTCTGTAGTCCAGCACCAAAAAACATAATCACTAGGCTCTTTTTTTAATTAGAGGAAGAAAAAAGAGGGGAAGTTTTACTATTGACAGCTGCATGTACAGAAATTTTAGAGATCATCATGCAACTTTTATAATCTGGCAAAGATGGTCAGACACTAGAGTAACTTCCTAGATATCCAAGAAGTGTTACTTTCAAAATGTTAGTACTTCATAAATGGAGCTGTGCTGTTTTGAGCTTTGAAAGTCGTCTCAATGTGAATCTTAGTGATCTACAATACATCCAAAAGCCATCCCTCACTCACAGGAAAGTCAGAAACATTTATTTTTTCATTGAGTCTACAGAGAGGCCGGGTTGGCCTTGGGGCATATATGTAGGGCTATTTTCAGAAGCTGTGAAAACCCAGCTGAAGGTCCTGTGTGTGAGTGTAGTCACTGGTGGTAGGTTTTTTTGTTTGCAGGTGATTTAGTTTGTCACAAAAGAAAAACATGTCTGGGTTTTAAACTGACTAAACACAGACGAGCTTCTTTTTTTTCTCAACATTTTAACTTTTTTGTGGCTTAGCGGTGAACAAATATAAGAAATATAAATGTCTTTCAAATGACCGTTTCAAGGCTTTTCCCACCAGTCAGGGAATACTTATCGGAGCTGTAACCATCACTACAAGCCTGCTATATTTTTCCTCCTCGTTCTGCCTTTTCAACAGGACTCTTTTCTCTCCTGCTGTTCTTTAAGTTCAGTCTTCAGCAGGGACTGATTTCATGGTGGTAATTTTGGCCGGCAGACACACAAACCTCCTTTGGAGCGCTGTTTGAAAACTCAGCCCATCACCCCGAGGCTGCAACAACACTAACAGTGTGTCCTCCTGAACTTGGCACACAAGGAACACAACACGCTAATTTCACAGTTTCTTTAGAGGGATAAACACAAAGCTGAGTCTTAAACTTTAAACACCTATCACGCAAACTTCTTGTGATCTGGCCAGAAGTTCTGGGTGAAGTGTTCATTCTTGAAACTGCTTACAGTTCACTATAATAACAGGAAAACTACTATTCATTCCCTAAAAGATGGGTTATCAATTTCCCATAAAAAAGACAAAAGTAAGGCTTCCTACTGTGACTAATTAACTAGAACTAATGTGCATTAAGTTTGTAGTTTAAAGCTATATCTTTAAAGCATTTATAAAAGTAACTGTTAAAAATCACAAGTCTAGGCTGGTTTGAACTACGCTGTAAGTTTTGGTCTACCATCTGCCCACGCAGCTACCTGAAGCCCAGATAGGATCTCTACATATTTACCTGTTTGTAAATTAGTCAGTTAACACAGAGCAGCCTCGTCCAACAATAAATATAACATTTTAATATATTTGGATGAAATTGATTTAATATTAGAAATGACTTTTAATTATGATCAATTAATTTGTTCTCATCGCTCTGTTCAACTGACGTTTTCCACCCAAGTATCGTTCCACCAAAAAATAAATAAAGTCAACAACTTGACCTGCGGATGATCCATTTAACAGATTACTGCAGAAAGCAGAGCTAATCGACCAATCTGCAATTTAACAGCTAGGTTTCTTGTTAATACTATCAGGAAGGATAACTTGATGATAAATGACAATCACTGTTCATTAATGATAACGTAGGGTGACCAGATTTTCAAAACTAAAAACTGGGACACTTACATTTTTCCAAAAATGAAAGGTTGACGTGTCGTTGCTGGTGACTTAACGGTTTTTTATTGTGGAAAATGCAAAAGTAGTGATATTTGAACATATATATTCAAAATAAGGACACCCTTTTGTAATCTTTTTAGTGCAACATTTTTAAAGAAACTATGCTGTATTTTTATAACACATTTGTTGTTTGGCCAGTAAAATACATCATTAAATAAATGACACAATTGCATGCATTTGTGAAAATCTTCATTATGAAATATTCAGTTAACATCAGTCAAAACAACTGGACTGATTGAGGGTATTAATGCAACTTTAACAGTCTGACTGGGATAAATTTGATCAATCCTGTTATTTATCTAACCCATGGAATATTTTCCTATGATCTTTTTATTTTAAAGTTAACATTAAGAGTTTAATTTTAAGTACAATAAATTTCAACAACACTTGGTCTGTAATCTTTAAACTTTAAACCAATCAACACATTAAACCTTACCTGAATACTCACCGAAATCCTGGGATTTCAGGGAAACATGAAACAATCCAACTGGAATTCCTGCAGCTCTTTATTGCAGCATTCCCTATCACATGGATTTATTATAGAGCTTCAGTGTTTCAACTGAAGCCAAACCACAATAGTGATAAAATTAAGGAAAATAATACAATAAATAGGGAGTGTCTGTTTTGGTAACTGCTTTTTACAGTAAGTGTATTTTATTTACTTATTTCTGACTCATTTTTTGTCCCTAAAGCCAACTGTTTTTTCAATCTCATCCTTTGCATTCTAAATGGAAATCTGAATAAATAGGATGCTGTAGATTAAAAAATGCAAGAGACTCTGTGTTTAAATAACAGAATAAATGTTTAGCAGAATCAGCACCTGTCTCCTTTCCACTACTCCACTCTCCTCTTCATCACGTCTTCAGACTCCGTCTTGTGACTAATTTAAAATGTTTTATAAGGTGTGTGGTGTTAGAGCAGTACCACACAGTCTTCCAACAGATGTCACAGCCTGTATCGTTTTTTGTGATGCTAAAATCGCTCCACATGACTCTGTTTACGTTCTGCCGCTAGCTAACTCACAGAACGTGTTCTCAGTCAGTGCTGCAGCTGACGGGAGGGGAGGAGTCAACTCGCTGCCTGACTTCGCTCTGCTGACCGGCTGCGTTCATTTACTATTTTTCCTTCATTGATAAAACTTTTTACCTTAAATTACTTTAAAATATTGATATTTTAATAAGAGAATCGCACTGTAAGCCACTACTTTGGTTTAAAATCGGGACGCCCGGGACACAGGCTGGGAAAAAACGGGACAATATAATGAGATTGTAAAAATCCTTTGGGACACGGGACACATGACTCAAAGTCGGGACTGTGCCGGGTAAAACGGGACATCTGGTCACCCTATGATAACATCAACATACTGTAAATTGCACTGATTTCAGAGAGCAGAAGAAGCCCATTAGTGTCAGAATTACTTTCCAAACACACAAGGAGAACTTTTAAAAATTTGTAAATAATTTATCAGTATGTAGGAGTGGGAGTCAACAGCTGGTATAGGGGAAACTGATGACTGGGTGAAACGTGCATCCTGTTAAGCTTAGGCAGATTTGTAAGCTTCTGTGCTGCACTCCATGTTTTATAGAATAGTTTGTTTTATTAATTTCAAACAACTCAACTTTTAAAAGTAAAGTATCAAACATTTAGTATCTGGTATAAAACATCCAGCTTGTTGAGTGTAAAGTTACACAACTAACACTTAATTTGGTGCTAAAGTGACTGATTCTAATACGGTAGATTTTCTTGTGGTGCAAAAATAGAAAATAATCTCATTACTCTCCTTAGTTTCAACAAAAGGTTATCTAAATATCCTAACCTTTATAACTCTTATTAGAACAAATGACTTACTTTTGCATCGACTGGTCTCACTTCTGCTTCACAATTTTTGTTTCAGAAAATATGTGCTTAAAGTCCAAAGAAGCCAGGTTTCGCTCTTCTTGCATTCATTTGCACAATTTCTTTAGAGAAAAGCTCAACAGACCTACTGTGCCTGGTTACAGTTGCTAAGTTTTGACTGAATGATCACTTGGAGCAGCTGCTTAGCAATTTAAAAGCAAAGCCAAGGAGCAAAGATAGTTGTCCAGAAGCCCACTAGAAGATATCTGTGGATGTATTTGAAGTGTTTTCATTTAAAACATCATCAGATACACAATGATTAAAATGATAAAACAATAGCATTAAAAGGACAGGGGTATGAAACACAGAATCAACGATGAGCAACACAAGGAGTGGTTGGTGATACAGAAAAGCGATTATTAGACAAGTCAGATCAGGGTTGGGTTGCCCAGGTGTGGTCATGCAGACCAATAAAGCCCCGAGGTGGGAACAGGTGGGGTGGGATAAACATGCAGCACTTGTGCTGAAGCTTGCAGGCCCCAAAGCAGCTGAGTATCGGTCTGCAGAGCAAACAGGGAGGAGGGACAGGAGGAATAGAGTTTCTGACCTGTGGCTCCTAAAAGATGCGACGACGCTCTTCCTCTGGAGAGAATTATAATATCCTCAGGCTAGGGAGGGGGGGGAGAAGACAGACAGATCAGACAAGAAGGTTACATGGTGTCTCAGAGTGTGAGCCTAAAGGGGAAGAAGGTTGTACATGAGTGGTTAGTGGCCAGACAGTGGTTAAACACGGATGATGAATCATTGAAAAACACATCATACAGCAAAACTGTCACTGAAGAATATCATTCATTCATTCAAACACACACGCACGCACGCACACACGCACACACACACACACACCTGATTTTATCGAGTTTATGTGTTGAACTTTTCTTTAAGCAAATGAAAACCCAACAGGAAGATGAAAATGATTAAACATCTGGTGCAACAACCATCCTGCGGTGTTCATGCCCGTCACCGTCTGCTACTCTACTTCTCTCTTTAACATCTCTGTCTACAACAAATGACTGTTTAAAAAAGCTGTGGTCAGCCATGTCACTGAAACAACATGGAAACACAGATAAAGAATCATCCAACACTGAGAAACAGACTCTGAATGTGTACTAATCTAATGTGTCTACAGTTTATTAGAATTTTCACTTTATTTATGAAGTTATCGTTTTGGTAAAGGCACACTAAGCAACATTCAATTAAATAAGATGTTGTCTTGTAATAATCAAAGTTAATTTGTAAAAAAACAAAAAACAGACAGCAACACAAGGCATAATTTAATTAAAGGTGTTTAAATGTATTCCCAACCTATGCCAGTGTTAATGCTGTTTAATAATATTACTGTTACTATATCCCACCCCATGCATTATGCTGTTGCAAAACTGGAGAGCTCCATCAGTGACAACCTGCTGCCATCGTAGGTGCACATAGGAGCGTTATCGTAGATCCTTCCTCCCAGCAGCTGTTGGATTTTAAAACAACCACTGCTACCAACAAACTCAGTTTGCACATTTCTTTTAATCTGAATCAGACTGCCATTTTTAATGATTGTAGAGTATTTTATTATTTTTATGATGTAAATTTGCCCTTACTTTACAGTCTCTTATTCCCATTTTTTATACTTTTCCCCCCTTTGTGTAAATCTGCATGCTTCAACTTGCCTGTCACTTTGCTACTGATACAACTGAATGTCCTCACTAAGTGAAAATAAAGATTACTTCTACTCTTCTGTTCTAAATGTTGCAAAAGAAATACCTAATTATCAAAAAATCTGTAGGAGTTTCCAAAGGTAGGATATTAAAAAAAAGTCCCACACAGGGCTCTAGAAGCTACATGTAGCTCATCTGTGTATTGAGATTCATCCACCTGTGGCTGATTTGAATCAAAATAAAATTAGTCGTTAGTGGCAGTCCTACTGTGGAGTGAGGTTGACCTGGGACAAAGAACAAATTCTTTGTTTCTTGTGAAGTATTTGTATCAGGATTTAGTTTAGCATTTTTGAGTGTTATCTTGTAAAATGAGCTTGGGTTGTTAACCGGTTATTAACCATTAAGAGCTCCAATAGCTAGGTAAACAAAATGTTGGAAATGTGCATCCCTAAGTCTGCCACACAATTTCAAAGAAATAAAATAATTCAAAGCTCGGATGGAAAAATATCAGCAAACAATAGAATTTCTGTAATAAAATTAACCTTAATTCACATATCCGAGTCAGGATCAGAGACAGCAAACACAACATGAGAGGTCAAGGTTCAGTGAGAGAAGCGACTAGTACACTGACTGACTAGGATCCTGAATGTTGTGTTTTTCATGAGAAATGGATGAGTGAGTTTTTTTTCCATCATCGTGAAAAGTAAAGTGTTTTGTTTGTGGTGAGGCGCTGGTTGGCTGTGATGAAGAAGTCTGATCTGAAATGACGTTGCAGGAGTTAATGCTGAACTGGAGGAACTGAAAGATGTAGACTGTTAAAAATGATCACCCTTCGTCTGAGTTTGGATGCATGATCAGCTTTTACCAGACCAGAGAGCGACGGGGCATTGGAGGACGTTCTGTGGTGAGTGAAGTAATAAAACACCTCAAACAGACGGAGAGTGTGAAGAAATGAACCACTGCTCGTCACAGAAAATCAGAATGGCTATTTTCTCTTTACTTCAACCCGACTATAATAATATAGACATCAAAATACCGCCTATTCATATTCAAAGAAAAACAGTAATCATTTGTATCATAGAAAATCTACAGCAGCGATCACGTCGTGCTATCCTCTATTACTTCTCCTTTGACTTCTTCAGTCTTGGAGACTACGTGGTCTTCCATTCATCTTTAGGTAGAGAATACAACTGAGGTGATATTTTTAATCCACATGTCATACACCAATTGCACACACTGATAATCTGACAACTGGAAAAACCAAAAATGCTGACTCAGAAGATCATGCTTCGTTGTGTCAGCACAAGAGAAAACTGAAGCTTAGGGCGAAACATGGCGTGACTGACTATTAAATTCTGTGATGCATTACTATCGAGACTAAAGCAACAACAGAAAATATAGGAAATCATCTTCAGTCAGATGGACATTTTTTGCCAAGTTGATGAAGGAAAGCAGAAATCTTCCTGCTACTGTCACAGATGGTTGGGCCTCCATTCACAACAGTTCCCAGTCTGTTCCTTTAGACTGCTTCCCTGAGCAAAATGAAAACCCTACAACAATGCTCAAACATTCTTCCTGGAGATTAAATGTGTTCTAGTCAAACACATTGTCCAACTAGGTTTAAGTCCTATTCAACCATTCATTTACCTTGACATTAGTTAAATTCCTCAGTTACTTAAAATATATAAAAATAAAACCATAACATTTCACAGGAAAGGCAGTGCTGACATAAAAACTCTGCCACCGCAGCATACATCTTTCAGACAAGTGAATTCAGGTCACCTAAATCAACCCTAATATGCAAATTCATTAGTGTTTGCCTGGTTGGGTAAGCTTTACTGTAGAAAAGAATAATCAGATTATGTTAAGCAGTGAGGATAGACTGCTCACGACTAACGTGTATTTCACTCATGCCCCTCCTCATGCTTTGAGTCTGATTTCATTTGACATTAATCAGAGTGACCACAGACCTGCAGTGAGGCTCTTATTACTTGTAGCTTGTTTCGTTTAAGGTAAAAGGTGAGAAAACCAAGTAGGACTTGCTCACTATTCAGGTAACTTAGAAAGACTTGCTTATAATGGTGCATTCATGATGTTTTTTTTGCATATCAGAACACTGCGGCAGTGTGTTTTCATTATGGGATTGTGCTTCAGTGAATTTTCCTTAAGGGAGCTCTGAAATTCTACTCCATGCATTTAAGAAGAAGAATTTCCAATCAGGTTCATGATTTCGAGGACCTCAAATCAAGCTCCATACTGAAGTCCTGTCTGAACAAAGTGTCGTCTTTCTGTCACTCCATCGTACAGACACTAACAAAAACACGCATGTAAACAAGCAGAAAGCACATCAAATGTCTCAGCATCTCCAGAGCAGTGGGAATAGATGTCAGATACAGAAGATTAATGACTCAGAGGTCAAAGGATGTGTCCCCCTCGACATCCTTAGGAAACACTTTGAACCGGCTTTCTCCGACTCCCACAAAACCTTGTGACAGCTGATACTGAGTTTTTACAATGCAGCCATGAATCTGAATGACATTACGTCTTCATACATCTCAATTCAGGATGTGTTGTGGGGGTGAAGAGGACAAGGAGCGCCCCAAACCTTGCCCTTGCAGCGGCCTGGAGAGGAAAGGGAGATGTCATGGTTCTGGGTTGTTTAATTGATGACTGGACTTGAGTGAAGGCCAGGAAAAAGCAGGCCTTATGAAGACTCTTCAAACCGGAACAAATGTGTTAATGGCTGCACTTCAGACACTCAACCAATGATAACAGGAAGTGATATTCCACCCAGACACCTGATTTTCTCTAAAACTGATGAAAAGGCCCCAGTTTTAAGTTTTACCAGTATGTTTTGACCAGCATACCTTTACTCTAAGTGCAATAGTCAAATAAAATAATGAAAAAACTTCCTCCCTGTTTGTTGCTTGAACTTCTAACTGTTGCACATTGCAACTACAACTGCAAGCATTAAAGTGCTCACAATGTAAGGGCAAAGTGTGAACACATACAAAGTGTGATGCATGACCTGTGTGAAGACTGATCTTTGTGTCATAAAGTGCTCACAATGTAAGGGCAAAGTGTGAACACATACAAAGTGTGATGCATGACCTGTGTGAAGACTGATCTTTGTGTCACAATCTACACAAACAGTCCAAGACCAAACTCCATACAAGAGCAACAAAAGAACGTAACAATTAAACTGCCAGTTATTTTTCTTTTATCAGTTTGGTGAGCAAGCTGTGTAACTGATCCTAAAAGCCACAAACCTAAACTTAGAGAGGGACGGGTGAAGTTAAAAGACTGAGTCTGACCTCTAACGTCAGCTGCAAAGAAAAGTGGTCAAAAATATAAAAGAGTGTTATTGTACTGTAATTCTGTTTATGTTTAGGCAAAGGCATGTCCTAGACCTAGACATATCAAGAGAACTTTGGAAATGATGTCAGTCAGTAAAATATGGGCAAAAATTTCACAGAACGTTATTTCCTCAAGAAAAAACCAAACAGAGCTTTTAACTAACCTTTCTCTGCTAAGACTAGCATGAATTTATGTGAAGGACCTTGACTGATACAGACATGCAAAAACAGATATACAGAGTTTGCTGGGAACTGGACTCATATCTCTATTCCAGTAAAGGCCCACCAATCCCCGACACACACACACACACATAGAGAGAGAGAGGAAGAGAGAGAGTCCAGCCAGCCGTTCTGTGAATCTATAAACATCCCAAGTCTCTGACAGAGCTGTCAGTGAACACCACCACAGGTGCAGGAGGGAGGCAAAGTTAAACGGACCGAGGAGCACACAAAACAAACGGGCTTTAAAGTGATAGGAGGAATTAAAAAAGAAAACACACTTTTTCATAAATCCTTTGTTTTTGAAGAAAGATCCACTTGAAAAAGGGTTTACTATGTAGTATTTGTTTACTTGCAATGTGAAAGTTCCCAGAGGCTCAGACATTATCAGTGTGTTTGATATTTACTGCAGCAACACTGTAATCTTCTGTGTAATTTTTAAGAATAAAAAAAAGAGGTAGAACGAAAAGTTGAATTTCTTGTTCTTGTAAATCCTGCCTAGAGGACGGATGGACATCGGTGACACACAAAGCAGTGTGCTGAACGGGATTATTCAGGCTTGATTTTAAACAGACAGAATCCCCGTCTACAAGCACCACGGAGCAAATCCAGCTTTAGAAACTTTCCTCATCGCAGCGCATCCGGACACAACAGGAGGTGGAACTTCAAATCCTGCAGCAGAAACGTGTTTATTTTCAAAGACATAGCAGAACTCGTGCTGATAAATTAGTTACCTCCTGCATCATTACAGACATCTGCATAAAAAATTAACATGCAAACAAAGCTCTTTTAGAAAAGGCACAAATTGAAAGTGCGCAACTTGTCATCGACATGCTCACACACTTGTACGAATCTACAGGAATATTCCCTGATAAGTGTAAATGTTTGCTCATGAACAAGCCAGAAAAAATAGGTAGAACTTATTTGTGTGTGTTTGCTGAAGAGAAAATAAGTGGCCGTCTTCTTCTGCCTTTGTATGAATCCTGAGTAGTCCCATGTAGAGGGAGGCTTTGTCCTCGGACACTGTCGGGGGGACGTCCTCCAAGTCTTCCCTTCACTTCCTTTTAACATAACATTTATCATTCTTCCCAGACTAACAATCATCCTACAAGACGAACTTGCATCTAGCACACAATTAAATCACCCCTCCCCAAACCCAACAGCACTTTCTTGTTGCTCGGATACCATTCATCCAGCGAGACAGCTCGTCAACGTCATGTCTTACTTAGAAACTCCTAAACTCCGTGTCAATAAACTCAGCCGAGCTTAAACTAAATATCTGCTGCATCTTATTTTCAGTTAACAGGAAATTATTTTTGTTTGTTTTGCATCTTAAAAAATATAAATACTTTAGATCCTCAAAAGAAAATGGTTCAAATGGCAAAGCTTTAAAAGTTGCAAGAAAAATTCCCCCCTGTGGGTAAAAACAGCATCATCTCACCCAAAACATCTGCCTCTTCCTCTGCTCTAAAGCCTGGGTTCCACATAAAACATTAGCTCTGCGCCACGTAGCGTCCGAGCCGAGATTTTGAATAAAAACCACTGTAATCAAATAAAGTAGTCCCTTAAGGAGTGCCATGTCACGTCCCAGATGTGCTGGTCCACACCACGGCGGTAAAGAGTTCCATTTCTGAGCACACAGCTGAGACGCATGCGTCACGACAATACGCTGAACCGCTACTAGTACGGCAAACATAAACACCCACCAGTACATGGAGGGGGAGCGTTTCATTGTGGAATATTTATGTAATTGAGCTTTTAGAAACAGACTATTCCAATAAATAGCTCACTTGCCCATTATTGAAGAATTAAAAGGTAATCCCACAAAACATGATGGTAATTTTGACTGAAAACAGACCAAAAGATGCGCTTCATACTTCCTGTACTCAGTTCCTGCGAGATATTGTGACTATATTGTGATTTTGCAAGCTGCGTTCAATGGCGCGCTGCTTCACGAGACTCGCCAAAGACATGGTGCTACAACAGAGCAGCGCTAACTTCTCCTGTGGGACCTAGGCTTTATGCTTTCAAAGGTGTGAACAGGTGCATTATCACTAAATGGAGAGATGGAGGTTTAGTGAGTGCACACAAACACAAAATGACGGCAGCATCACTTCTGAGTGTAAACTGCACTTCAGGCATATAAATGTCTTACTCAACATTTTCTGCAAGCATGACTGAAGTTCAAACTTTTTTCTTTTTAAACAGATCAAGCCTTTTTTTTTTTAATGACCCTTTTTAGTTTATTTTATTCAAACACAACAGTCCTGGTGTTATCTGGACCATCCCTTCCAGCTGACTGGTCTGCATCACTTATTCCACTCAACATGCGCACTAGAATCACATTATTTTGCTTAATACACCCAAATTCAGTGTTGTCAAAGTGAGGAAACACAGGACTGAGATACAAATCCAAAGTTGACAAAAGAGACAAAAGAGAAAAGAAAGAGATTTTGGCTACAATGAATAAAAAGAACAAGGACACTCAAAAAGAATATTGAAAGAAAAGAAAAAGGAAGCAAAAGAAGTTCTGACAAAAGCCACTATTTTGTGAAGGAAATAAAGACCAAGCTGAAAGCAGCACAGCTTACAAGAAACCTGCCCTGATGCAAATGTCATACGTCTTCAGGGGCAACACAGAACATCTTTATACCAACCACAACACGCTCTCTGTGCAATCTCAAACCCTGTTTCTAAAAAAAAAGTTCTGCGCTCAAACACACTCACACAAACACCAGAAAACAATGTCATGCAAAGCAGAAATAAGTGCAACCACAGACTGAATCCTCTACTTTCTTCACACGCAAACAGAAGACAACAGTGCAGTGGGTGCCAACACAACATGAATAAGAAATACAAAACACTTACTTGTCAGTCATAGCATCGGTTAGCAAATACTGACTCATTAAATCTTCTTTTAATTTTCTTCCCAGATTTAGAAAGAGCCGAGGATGAGATCCAGTCCTGGAGTCAGGGAACGGATCTACAAGAGATGAAAATATGAGACAATATTTTAGACCCCATGGAAGATCATATAGGCAGCAAAAAGATTTAGTGTCTGACTAAATGATGAGCAAATATTTGACATTTCAAAATAGAAAAACGTGGCTTTCAAGAGTAAATCAACAAATTGCTATTTATAAAGATACTACTCTTAGATAAATTATTTTATAAAGTTAAATCAGAAAAAAGGGAAGAAAAAAAGAAAACCGTCTTCGAGAGTTTATTTATTCAGTCTTATATTAATCAATGCAAGTAAATGAAGCAACTTTATAACTTTAATTTATAGAGAAATTTTTTTTTATATTTATGACAGCTGCTGCAGGTTTGTATAAGTGAGGGAAGAACTGTAACAGGTTATTATCCAGGCCGTTTAACTCTGCAGACTTCACTTCTTTTCAAATCAGCCGACCAAAGCTTGGTCTCTTCTGCTTTCTGGGGGATACAGTCACCATAGTTACAGAGACAGCCCACCAACCAGCCAGCATGCACCAAGAAATCCTCCAGCTAGCAGCAATGCTGTGTGAATGCAGTCAGATGAGAAATACACTGCAGGGATCAGTGGAGCTTAACCTCATTCAGCAGAAAGTGTGAATGTTTTATCAATTAGCACTAATGAATGATGATGCACAGCTGAGAGGAATTTACACATAAGAAGAAAAAAACATTAGTTATTTACATACAGTCAGTAGCCTTATCTGCCAACAAATCACTTCCTTGTCTTTATGCCAACAAGTACTGGATGCAACTGATGGAGTTTTATAAATATACATCAACACCGGGGGTTCAGAACATACTTTCAGCTTTAGATAGAGAAGCTGACACATAATTAAAACATATAGTCTTAGATAGAGGGATGCTGAACATGGGAGTGAGCACAGAGGATAGGAGTCAGATCAGGACCACATGTCATTGTGTGTGAGGGGCTCTTGCTCCAGCAGGTATTACTCATATCCAAACACAGATAAGGATTTTAGTGAAACAGAACATCGCAGCTTCTTAGGATTTGATTTGTGACGAGGAACACGCAAAGAGCTACGGGGGGGGGGGGGGGGGGGGGGT